>JAUNZM010002642.1:0-37599 GCA_033459285.1 Clamator glandarius | reverse complement strand
CCTGGAGGAGAGGAGGATCTCCTGGAGGAGAGGAGGGTCTCCTGGAGGAGAGGAGGATCTCCTGGAGGAGAGGAGGATCTCCTGGAGGAGAGGAGGGTCTCCTGGTGGAGAGGAGGATCTCCTGGAGGAGAGGAGGGTCTCCTGGAGGAGAGGAGGATCTCCTGGAGGAGAGGAGGGTCTCCTGGACGAGAGGAGGGTCTCCTGGAGGAGAGGAGGATCTCCTGATGGAGAGGAGGATCTCCTGGAGGAGAGGAGGGTCTCCTGGAGGAGAGGAGGATCTCCTGGAGGAGAGGAGGGTCTCCTGATGGAGAGGAGGGTCTCCTGATGGAGAGGAGGGTCTCCTGGAGGAGAGGAGGATCTCCTGGAGGAGAGGAGGGTCTCCTGGAGGAGAGGAGGATCTCCTGGAGGAGAGGAGGATCTCCTGGAGGAGAGGAGGGATCTCCTGGAGGAGAGGAGATCTCCTGGTGGAGAGGAGGGTCTCCTGGAGGAGAGGAGGGTCTCCTGGAGGATGAGGAGGGTCTCCTGGAGGAGAGGAGGGATCTCCTGGAGGAGAGGAGGATCTCCTGGAGGAGAGGAGGGTCTCCTGATGGAGAGAGGATCTCCTGGAGGAGAGGAGGATCTCCTGGAGGAGAGGAGGGTCTCCTGATGGAGAGGAGGGTCTCCCTGGAGGAGAGGAGGATCTCCTGATGGAGAGGAGGGTCTCCTGGAGGAGAGGAGGATCTCCTGGTGGAGAGGAGGGTCTCCTGATGGAGAGGAGGGTCTCCTGGAGGAGAGGAGGGTCTCCTGATGGAGAGGAGGATCTCCTGGAGGAGAGGAGGATCTCCTGGTGGAGAGGAGGGTCTCCTGGAGGAGAGGGAGGATCTCCTGGTGGAGAGGAGGGTCTCCTGGAGGAGAGGAGGGTCTCCTGGAGGAGAGGAGGATCTCCTGATGGAGAGGAGGGTCTCCTGATGGAGAGGAGGGTCTCCTGGAGGAGAGGAGGATCTCCTGGAGGAGAGGAGGGTCTCCTGGAGGAGAGGAGGATCTCCTGATGGAGAGGAGGGTCTCCTGGAGGAGAGGAGGGTCTCCTGGAGGAGAGGAGGATCTCCTGATGGAGAGGAGGATCTCCTGGGGAGAGGAGGGTCTCCTGGAGGAGAGGAGGGTCTCCTGGAGGAGAGGAGGATCTCCTGGAGGAGAGGAGGGTCTCCTGATGGAGAGGAGGATCTCCTGGAGGAGAGGAGGGTCTCCTGGAGGAGAGGAGGGTCTCCTGGAGGAGAGGAGGATCTCCTGATGGAGAGGAGGATCTCCTGATGGAGAGGAGGGTCTCCTGATGGAGAGGAGGGTTCTCCTGGAGGAGAGGAGGGTCTCCTGATGGAGAGGAGGGTCTCCTGGAGGAGAGGAGGGTCTCCTGGTGGAGAGGAGGATCTCCTGGTGGAGAGGAGGATCTCCTGGAGGAGAGGAGGATCTCCTGGAGGAGAGGAGGATCTCCTGGTGGAGAGGAGGATCTCCTGGAGGAGAGGAGGATCTCCTGGAGGAGAGGAGGATCTCTGGAGGAGAGGAGGGTCTCCTGGTGGAGAGGAGGATCTCCTGATGGAGAGGAGGATCTCCTGGTGGAGAGGAGGGTCTCCTGGTGGAGAGGAGGATCTCCTGGAGGAGAGGAGGATCTCCTGGTGGAGAGGAGGATCTCCTGGTGGAGAGGAGGGGTCTCCTGGTGGAGAGGAGGATCTCCTGGTGGAGAGGAGGATCTCCTGGTGGAGAGGAGGGTCTCCTGGAGGAGAGGAGGATATCCTGGAGGAGAGGAGGGTCTCTGGAGGAGAGGAGGGTCTCCTGGAGGAGAGGAGGGTCTCCTGGAGGAGAGGAGGATCTCCTGGTGGAGAGGAGGGTCTCCTGGAGGAGAGGAGGATCTCCTGGTGGAGAGGAGGGTCTCCTGGAGGAGAGGAGGGTCTCCTGGAGGAGAGGAGGATCTCCTGGAGGAGAGGAGGATCTCCTGGAGGAGAGGAGGGTCTCCTGGTGGTGAGGAGGATCTCCTGGTGGAGAGGAGGGTCTCCTGGAGGAGAGGAGGGGTCTCCTGAGGAGAGGAGGATCTCCTGATGGAGAGGAGGATCTCCTGGAGGAGAGGAGGGTCTCCTGGAGGAGAGGAGGGTCTCCTGGAGGAGAGGAGGGTCTCCTGGAGGAGAGGAGGGTCTCCTGGAGGAGAGGAGGGTCTCCTGGAGGAGAGGAGGGTCTCCTGGAGGAGAGGAGGGTCTCCTGGAGGAGAGGAGGATCTCCTGGAGGAGAGGAGGGTCTCCTGGAGGAGAGGAGGGTCTCCTGGAGGAGAGGAGGATCTCCTGGAGGAGAGGAGGGTCTCCTGGAGGAGAGGAGGGTCTCCTGGAGGAGAGGAGGATCTCCTGGAGGAGAGGAGGGTCTCCTGGAGGAGAGGAGGGTCTCCTGGAGGAGAGGAGGGTCTCCTGGAGGAGAGGAGGGTCTCCTGGAGGAGAGGAGGGTCTCCTGGAGGAGAGGAGGGTCTCCTGGAGGAGAGGAGGGTCTCCTGGAGGAGAGGAGGGTCTCCTGGAGGAGAGGAGGGTCTCCTGGAGGAGAGGAGGATCTCCTGGAGGAGAGGAGGGTCTCCTGGAGGAGAGGAGGGTCTCCTGGAGGAGAGGAGGATCTCTGGAGGAGAGGAGGGTCTCCTGGAGGAGAGGAGGGTCTCCTGGTGGAGAGGAGGATCTCCTGGAGGAGAGGAGGATCTCCTGGAGGAGAGGAGGGTCTCCTGGAGGAGAGGAGGGTCTCCTGGAGGAGAGGAGGGTCTCCTGGAGGAGAGGAGGGTCTCCTGGAGGAGAGGAGGATCTCCTGGAGGAGAGGAGGGTCTCCTGGAGGAGAGGAGGATCTCCTGGTGGAGAGGAGGGTCTCCTGGAGGAGAGGAGGGTCTCCTGGTGGAGAGGAGGGTCTCCTGGAGGAGAGGAGGATCTCCTGGAGGAGAGGAGGATCTCTGGAGGAGAGGAGGTCTCCTGGAGGAGAGGAGGGTCTCCTGGAGGAGAGGAGGATCTCCTGGTGAGAGAGGAGGGATCTCCTGGGAGAGAGGAGGGTCTCCTGGAGGAGAGGAGGATCTCCTGGAGGAGAGGAGGATCTCCTGGAGGAGAGGAGGGTCTCCTGGAGGAGAGGAGGGTCTCCTGGTGGAGAGGAGGGTCTCCTGGAGGAGAGGAGGGTCTCCTGGAGGAGAGGAGGATCTCCTGGAGGAGAGGAGGGTCTCCTGGAGGAGAGGAGGATCTCCTGGAGGAGAGGAGGATCTCCTGGTGGAGCGGAGGATCTCCTGGAGGAGAGGAGGGTCTCCTGGAGGAGAGGAGGATCTCCTGGAGGAGAGGAGGGTCTCCTGGTGGAGCGGAGGATCTCCTGGAGGAGAGGAGGATCTCCTGGAGGAGAGGAGGGTCTCCTGGAGGAGAGGAGGATCTCCTGGAGGAGAGGAGGATCTCCTGGAGGAGAGGAGGGTGTCCTGGTGGAGAGGAGGGTCTCCTGGAGGAGAGGAGGATCTCCTGGTGGAGAGGAGGGTCTCCTGGAGGAGAGGAGGATCTCCTGGATGAGAGGAGGGTCTCCTGGAGGAGAGGAGGGTCTCCTGGAGGAGAGGAGGATCTCCTGGAGGAGAGGAGGGTCTCCTGGTGGAGAGGAGGGTCTCCTGGAGGAGAGGAGGGTCTCCTGGAGGAGAGGAGGGTCTCCTGGAGGAGAGGAGGATCTCCTGGTGGAGAGGAGGGTCTCCTGGTGGAGAGGAGGATCTCCTGGAGGAGAGGAGGATCTCCTGGAGGAGAGGAGGGTCTCCTGGAGGAGAGGAGGATCTCCTGGAGGAGAGGAGGGTCTCCTGATGGAGAGGAGGGTCTCCTGGAGGAGAGGAGGATCTCCTGGAGGAGAGGAGGGTCTCCTGGAGGAGAGGAGGGTCTCCTGATGGAGAGGAGGATCTCCTGATGGAGAGGAGGATCTCCTGGTGGAGAGGAGGATCTCCTGGAGGAGAGGAGGATCTCCTGGAGGAGAGGAGGATCTCCTGGTGGAGAGGAGGGTCTCCTGGAGGAGAGGAGGGTCTCCTGGAGGAGAGGAGGATCTCCTGGTGGAGAGGAGGGTCTCCTGGAGGAGAGGAGGGTCTCCTGGTGGAGAGGAGGATCTCCTGGAGGAGAGGAGGATCTCCTGGTGGAGCGGAGGGTGTCGCGGAGCCGCCGTCCCCCCCCCTTTCCCCCCAAGTTTGTTGTGTGACGTGTCCCCGTCTCGGGGTGTCCCCAGCGGCTCGGTGGACGACGAGGAGGAGATGCTCTACGGGGACTCGGGGTCCCTGCTGAGCCCGGCCCGGGAGGAGCCGCGGAGGAGCAGCCTCCCCGGAGAGAGGGACCCTCCCCAGCGCCCGGCGGAGGCCTCGCACTGGTGTGTGCTGGTGCGGGACAGCGGCGCCATGGAGGTGAGAGCCTCCCTCTGGCCGTCTGGCCGTCTGTCCATCTCTGTGTCCGTCTGTCCGTCCCTCTGGCCCATCTCTGTGTCCGTCTGTCCGCCTCTCTGTCCATCCCTGTGTCCGTCTGTCCGCCTCTCTGTGTCCGTCTGTCCCTCTGTCCCATCTCTGTGTCCGTCTGTCCGTCTGTCCGCCTCTCTGTGTCCGTCTGTCCCTCTGTCCCATCTCTGTGTCCGTCTGTCCGTCTGGCCGCCTCTCTGTGTCCGTCTGTCCCTCTGTCCCATCTCTGTGTCCGTCTGTCCGTCTGGCCGCCTCTCTGTGTCCGTCTGTCCGCCTCTATGGCCCATCCCTGTGTCCGTCTGTCCGTCTGTCCGCCTCTCTGTGTCCGTCTGTCCGCCTCTATGGCCCATCCCTGTGTCTGTCTGTCCATCCCTCTGGCCCATCCCTGTGTCCGTCTGTCCGTCTCTCTGGCCCATCCCTGTGTCCGTCTGTCCATCCCTCTGGCCCATCCCTGTGTCCGTCTGTCCGTCTGGCCGCCTCTCTGTGTCCGTCTGTGTGTCCCTCTGGCCCATCCCTGTGTCCGTCTGTCCGTCTCTCTGGCCGTCCCTGTGTCCATCTGTCCGGCTCTCTGGCCGTCCCTGTGTCCGTCTGTCCGGCTCTCTGTCCCATCTCTCTGTCCCATCTCTGTGTCCCATCTCTGTGTCCGTCTGTCCGTCTCTCTGTCCCATCTCTGTGTCCGTCTGTCCGTCTCTCTCTCCCATCCCTGTGTCCGTCTGTCCGTCTCTCTGTCCCATCTCTGTGTCCGTCTGTCCATCTCTCTGTCCATCCCTGTGTCCGTCTGTCCGTCTCTCTGTCCGTCTCTGTGTCCGTCTGTCCGTCTCTCTGTCCATCTCTGTGTCCGTCTGTCCGTCTCTCTGTCCCATCTCTGTGTCCGTCTGTCCGTCTCTCTCTCCCATCTCTGTGTCCGTCTGTCCGTCTCTCTGTCCCATCTCTGTGTCCGTCTGTCTGTCTCTCTGTCCCATCTCTGTGTCCGTCTGTCCGTCTCTCTGTCCCATCTCTGTGTCCGTCTGTCCGTCTCTCTGTCCCATCTCTGTGTCCGTCTGTCCGTCTCTCTGTCCCATCTCTGTGTCCGTCTGTCCGTCTCTCTGTCCCATCTCTGTGTCCGTCTGTCCGTCTCTCTGTCCCATCTCTGTGTCCGTCTGTCCGTCTCTCTGTCCCATCTCTGTGTCCGTCTGTCCGTCTCTCTGTCCCATCTCTGTGTCCGTCTGTCCGTCTCTCTGTCCCATCTCTGTGTCCGTCTGTCCGTCTCTCTCTCCCATCTCTGTGTCCGTCTGTCCGTCTCTCTGTCCGTCTCTGTGTCCGTCTGTCCGTCTCTCTGTCCATCTCTGTGTCCGTCTGTCCGTCTCTCTGTCCATCTCTGTGTCCGTCTGTCCGTCTCTCTGTCCGTCTCTGTGTCCGTCTGTCCGTCTCTCTGTCCATCTCTGTGTCCGTCTGTCCGTCTCTCTGTCCATCTCTGTGTCCGTCTGTCCGTCTCTCTGTCCATCTCTGTGTCCGTCTGTCCGTCTCTCTGTCCATCTCTGTGTCCGTCTGTCCGGCTCTCTGTCCATCCCTGTGTCCGTCTGTCCGTCTCTCTGTCCATCCCTGTGTCCGTCTGTCCGTCTCTCTGTCCGTCTCTGTGTCCGTCTGTCCGTCTCTCTGTCCCATCTCTGTGTCCGTCTGTCCGTCTCTCTGTCCATCTCTGTGTCCGTCTGTCCATCTCTCTGTCCCATCTCTGTGTCCGTCTGTCCGTCTCTCTGTCCATCTCTGTGTCCGTCTGTCCGTCTCTCTGTCCATCCCTGTGTCCGTCTGTCCGTCTCTCTGTCCATCTCTGTGTCCGTCTGTCCGTCTCTCTGTCCATCCCTGTGTCCGTCTGTCCGTCTCTCTGTCCATCTCTGTGTCCGTCTGTCCGTCTCTCTGTCCATCCCTGTGTCCGTCTGTCCGTCTCTCTGTCCCATCTCTGTGTCCGTCTGTCCGTCTCTCTGTCCCATCTCTGTGTCCGTCTGTCCATCTCTCTGTCCGTCTCTCTGTCCGTCTCTCTGTCCATCTCTCCGTCTCTCTGTCCGTCTCTCTGTCCTTCTGTCTGTCCATCACTGTGTCCATCTCTCTGTCCCTCTCTCTCCATCCCCGTGTCCCTCCCTGACACCGTGTCCGTCCGTCTGTCCGTGTCCCCCCAGCTCTACCAGCTCCCCCGTCCCTCTCTCTCCGTCCCCGTGTCCGTCCGTCTGTCCGTGTCCCCCCAGCTCTACCAGCTCCCCCGTCCCTCTCTCTCCATCCCCGTGTCCGTCCGTCTGTCCGTGTCCCCCCAGCTCTACCAGCTCCCCCGTCCCTCTCTCTCCGTCCCCGTGTCCGTCCGTCTGTCCGTGTCCCCCCAGCTCTACCAGCTCCCCCGTCCCTCTCTCTCCGTCCCCGTGTCCGTCCGTCTGTCCGTGTCCCCCCAGCTCTACCAGCTCCCCCGTCCCTCTCTCTCCGTCCCCGTGTCCCTCCCTGACACCGTGTCCGTCCGTCTGTCCGTGTCCCCCCAGCTCTACCAGCTCCCCCGTCCCTCTCTCTCCGTCCCCGTGTCCCTCCCTGACACCGTGTCCGTCCGTCTGTCCGTGTCCCCCCAGCTCTACCAGCTCCCCCGTCCCTCTCTCTCCGTCCCCGTGTCCGTCCGTCTGTCCGTGTCCCCCCAGCTCTACCAGCTCCCCCGTCCCTCTCTCTCCGTCCCCGTGTCCGTCCGTCTGTCCGTGTCCCCCCAGCTCTACCAGCTCCCCCGTCCCTCTCTCTCCATCCCCGTGTCCGTCTGTCTGTCCGTGTCCCCCCAGCTCTACCAGCTCCCCCGTCCCTCTCTCTCCGTCCCCGTGTCCGTCCGTCTGTCCGTGTCCCCCCAGCTCTACCAGCTCCCCCGTCCCTCTCTCTCCGTCCCCGTGTCCGTCCGTCTGTCCGTGTCCCCCCAGCTCTACCAGCTCCCCCGTCCCTCTCTCTCCATCCCCGTGTCCGTCTGTCTGTCCGTGTCCCCCCAGCTCTACCAGCTCCCCCGTCCCTCTCTCTCCATCCCCGTGTCCGTCTGTCTGTCCGTGTCCCCCCAGCTCTATCACCTCCCCCGTCCCTCTCTCTCCGTCCCCGTGTCCGTCCGTCTGTCCGTGTCCCCCCAGCTCTACCAGCTCCCCCGTCCCTCTCTCTCCGTCCCCGTGTCCGTCCGTCTGTCCGTGTCCCCCCAGCTCTATCACCTCCCCCGTCCCTCTCTCTCCGTCCCCGTGTCCCTCCCTGACGCCGTGTCCGTCCGTCTGTCCGTGTCCCCCCAGCTCTACCAGCTCCCCCGTCCCTCTCTCTCCATCCCCGTGTCCGTCTGTCTGTCCGTGTCCCCCCAGCTCTACCAGCTCCCCCGTCCCTCTCTCTCCGTCCCCGTGTCCGTCTGTCTGTCCGTGTCCCCCCAGCTCTACCAGCTCCCCCGTCCCTCTCTCTCCGTCCCCGTGTCCGTCCGTCTGTCCGTGTCCCCCCAGCTCTACCAGCTCCCCCGTCCCTCTCTCTCCGTCCCCGTGTCCGTCCGTCTGTCCGTGTCCCCCCAGCTCTACCAGCTCCCCCGTCCCTCTCTCTCCGTCCCCGTGTCCGTCCGTCTGTCCGTGTCCCCCCAGCTCTATCACCTCCCCCGTCCCTCTCTCTCCGTCCCCGTGTCCCTCCCTGACGCCGTGTCCGTCCGTCTGTCCGTGTCCCCCCAGCTCTACCAGCTCCCCCGTCCCTCTCTCTCCATCCCCGTGTCCGTCCGTCTGTCCGTGTCCCCCCAGCTCTACCAGCTCCCCCGTCCCTCTCTCTCCATCCCCGTGTCCGTCCGTCTGTCCGTGTCCCCCCAGCTCTACCAGCTCCCCCGTCCCTCTCTCTCCGTCCCCGTGTCCGTCCGTCTGTCCGTGTCCCCCCAGCTCTACCAGCTCCCCCGTCCCTCTCTCTCCGTCCCCGTGTCCCTCCCTGACACCGTGTCCGTCCGTCTGTCCGTGTCCCCCCAGCTCTACCAGCTCCCCCGTCCCTCTCTCTCCGTCCCCGTGTCCCTCCCTGACACCGTGTCCGTCCGTCTGTCCGTGTCCCCCCAGCTCTACCAGCTCCCCCGTCCCTCTCTCTCCGTCCCCGTGTCCGTCCGTCTGTCCGTGTCCCCCCAGCTCTACCAGCTCCCCCGTCCCTCTCTCTCCGTCCCCGTGTCCGTCCGTCTGTCCGTGTCCCCCCAGCTCTACCAGCTCCCCCGTCCCTCTCTCTCCATCCCCGTGTCTGTCCGTCTGTCCGTGTCCCCCCAGCTCTACCAGCTCCCCCGTCCCTCTCTCTCCATCCCCGTGTCCGTCCGTCTGTCCGTGTCCCCCCAGCTCTACCACCTCCCGTGTCCCTCCCTGACACCGTGTCCGTCCGTCTGTCCGTGTCCCCCCAGCTCTACCACCTCCCCCGTCCCTCTCTCTCCATCCCCGTGTCCCTCCCTGACACCGTGTCCGTCTGTCTGTCCGTGTCCCCCCAGCTCTACCAGCTCCCCCGTCCCTCTCTCTCCATCCCCGTGTCCCTCCCTGACACCGTGTCCGTCTGTCTGTCCGTGTCCCCCCAGCTCTACCAGCTCCCCCGTCCCTCTCTCTCCGTCCCCGTGTCCCTCCCTGACACCGTGTCCGTCCGTCTGTCCGTGTCCCCCCCCCCCCCAGATCTACCAGCTCCCCGAGTGGCGTTTGGTGTTCCTGGTGCGGCACTTCCCGACGGGGCAGCGGGTGCTGGTCGACGGCTCCTTCGGGCAACCGGCCGCCTCCGCCGAGGCCAAGAAGGAGGAGGCCACGCGCCAGGGGGAGCTGCCCCTCGTCAAGGAGGTCCTGCTGGTGGCCCTGGGCAACCGCCAGAGCCGCCCCTTCCTCCTGGTACCCAGCACCCCGGGGCGGGGGGCCTGGAGACGATGGGGGGGGACCTGGAGATGTTGGGGGGGGACATGGAGATGTTGGGGGGGGACCTGGAGATGTTGGGAGAGACCTGGAGATGTTGGGGGGGGGACCTGGAGATGTTGGGAGGGACCTGGAGATGTTGGGGGGGGACCTGGAGATGTTCGGGGGGGACCTGGAGATGTTGGGAGGGACCTGGAGATGTTGGGGGGGGACCTGGAGATGTTGGGGGGGGACTTGGAGATGTTGGGAGAGACCTGGAGATGTTGGGGGGGACCTGGAGATGTTGGGGGGGGACATGGAGATGTTGGGGAGGGACCTGGAGATGTTGGGAGGGACCTGGAGATGTTGGGGGGGGACCTGGAGATGTTGGGGGGGGACCTGGAGATGTTGGGAGGGACCTGGAGATGTTGGGGGGGACCTGGAGATGTTGGGGGGGGACCTGGAGATGTTGGGGAGGGACCTGGAGATGTTGGGAGGGACCTGGAGATGTTGGGGGGGGACCTGGAGATGTTGGGAGGGACCTGGAGATGTTGGGGGGGACCTGGAGATGTTCGGGGGGGGACCTGGAGATGTTGGGAGGGACCTGGAGATGTTGGGGGGGGACCTGGAGATGTTGGGGGGGGACTTGGAGATGTTGGGAGAGACCTGGAGATGTTGGGGAGGGACCTGGAGATGTTGGGAGGGGACCTGGAGATGTTGGGGGGGACCTGGAGATGTTGGGAGGGGACCTGGAGATGTTGGGGGGGGGACCTGGAGATGTTGGGGGGGGACCTGGAGATGTTGGGAGGGACCTGGAGATGTTGGGGGGGGACCTGGAGATGTTGGGGGGGACCTGGAGATGTTGAGGGGAGAAGTGGAGATTTTGGGGAGGGACCTGGAGATGTTGGGGGGGGACCTGGAGATGTTGGGAAGGACCTGGAGATTTTGGGGAGGGTCCTGGAGATGTTGGGGGGGGACCTGGAGATGTTGGGGAGGGACCTGGAGATGTTGGGGGGGGACCTGGAGATGTTGGGAGGGACCTGGAGATGTTGGGAGGGGACCTGGAGATGTTGGGAGGGGACCTGGAGATGTTGGGAGGGACCTGGAGATGTTGGGGAGGGACCTGGAGATGTTGGGAGGGGACCTGGAGATGTTGGGGGGGGACCTGGAGATGTTGGGGGGGGACATGGAGATGTTGGGGAGGGACCTGGAGATGTTGGGAGGGACCTGGAGATGTTGGGGGGGGACCTGGAGATGTTGGGGGGGGACCTGGAGATATTGGGAGGGACCTGGAGATGTTGGGAGGGACCTGGAGATGTTGAGGAGGGACCTGGAGATGTTGGGGAGGGACCTGGAGATGTTGGGGGGGGACCTGGAGATGTTGGGAGGGACCTGGAGATGTTGGGGGGGGACCTGGAGATGTTGGGGGGGGACTTGGAGATGTTGGGAGAGACCTGGAGATGTTGGGGGGGGACCTGGAGATGTTGGGGGGGGACTTGGAGATGTTGGGAGGGACCTGGAGATGTTGGGGGGGGACCTGGAGATGTTGGGGGGGGACCTGGAGATGTTGGGGGGGGACATGGAGATGTTGGGGAGGGACCTGGAGATGTTGGGAGGGACCTGGAGATGTTGGGGGGGGACCTGGAGATGTTGGGGGGGGACCTGGAGATATTGGGAGGGACCTGGAGATGTTGGGAGGGACCTGGAGATGTTGAGGAGGGACCTGGAGATGTTGGGAGGGACCTGGAGATGTTGGGGGGGACCTGGAGATGTTCGGGGGGGACCTGGAGATGTTGGGAGGGACCTGGAGATGTTGTGGGGGGACCTGGAGATGTTGGGAGGGACCTGGAGATGTTGGGAGGGGACCTGGAGATGTTGGGGAGGGACCTGGAGATGTTGGGAGGGACCTGGAGATGTTGGGGGGGACCTGGAGATGTTCGGGGGGGGACCTGGAGATGTTGGGAGGGACCTGGAGATGTTGGGGGGGGACCTGGAGATGTTGGGGGGGGACCTGGAGATGTTGGGAGGGGGACCTGGAGATGTTGGGGAGGGACCTGGAGATGTTGGGAGGGACCTGGAGATGTTGGGAGGGACCTGGAGATGTTGGGGAGGGACCTGGAGATGTTGGGAGGGACATGGAGATGTTGGGAGGGGGACCTGGAGATGTTGGGAGGGACCTGGAGATGTTGGGAGGGACCTGGAGATGTTGGGGAGGGACCTGGAGATGTTGGGAGGGACCTGGAGATGTTGGGAGGGGACCTGGAGATGTTGGGGAGGGACCTGGAGATGTTGGGAGGGACCTGGAGATGTTGGGGAGGGACCTGGAGATGTTGGGAGGGGACCTGGAGATGTTGGGGGGGGACCTGGAGATGTTGGGGGGGACCTGGAGATGTTGGGGGGGGACCTGGAGATGTTGGGAGGAGACCTGGAGATGTTGGGAGGGACATGGAGATGTTGGGGGGGGACCTGGAGATGTTGGGGGGGGACCTGGAGATGTTGGGAGGGACCTGGAGATGTTGGGGAGGGACCTGGAGATGTTGGGGAGGGACCTGGAGATGTTGGGAGGTACCTGGAGATGTTGAGGAGGGACCTGGAGATGTTGGGGAGGGGACCTGGAGATGTTGGGGGGGGACCTGGAGATGTTGGGAGGGGACCTGGAGATGTTGGGGGGGGACCTGGAGATGTTGGGAGGGGACCTGGAGATGTTGGGGGGGGACCTGGAGATGTTGGGAGGGACCTGGAGTTGTTGGGGAGGGACCTGGAGATGTTGGGGAGGGACCTGGAGATGTTGGGGAGGGACCTGGAGATGTTGGGAGGGGACCTGGAGATGTTAGGGAGGGACCTGGAGATGTTGGGAGGGACCTGGAGATGTTGGGAGGGGACCTGGAGATGTTGGGAGGGGACCTGGAGATGTTGGGGGGGGACCTGGAGATGTTGGGGAGGGACCTGGAGATGTTGGGAGGGGACCTGGAGATGTTAGGGAGGGACCTGGAGATGTTGGGAGGGACCTGGAGATGTTGGGAGGGGACCTGGAGATGTTGGGAGGGGACCTGGAGATGTTGGGGGGGGACCTGGAGATGTTGGGGGGGGGACCTGGAGATGTTGGGAGGGGACCTGGAGATGTTAGGGAGGGACCTGGAGATGATGGGGTGGGACCTGGAGATGTTGGGGAGGGACCTGGAGATGTTGGGAGGGACCTGGAGATGTTGGGGAGGGACCTGGAGATGTTGGGAGGGACCTGGAGATGTTGGGGAGGGACCTGGAGATGTTGGGAGGGGACCTGGAGATGTTGGGGGGGGACCTGGAGATGTTGGGGGGGACCTGGAGATGTTGGGAGGGGACCTGGAGATGTTGGGAGGGACCTGGAGATGTTGGGGAGGGACGTGGAGATGTTGGGGAGGGACCTGGAGATGTTGGGGGGGGACCTGGAGATGTTGGGAGGAGACCTGGAGATGTTGGGAGGGACCTGGAGATGTTGGGGAGGGACCTGGAGATGTTGGGGAGGGACCTGGAGATGTTGGGGAGGGACCTGGAGATGTTGGGAGGGGACCTGGAGATGTTGGGAGGGACCTGGAGATGTTGGGGGGGGACCTGGAGATGTTGGGGAGGGACCTGGAGATGTTGGGAGGGGACCTGGAGATGTTGGGAGGGACCTGGAGATGTTGGAGATGCTGGGAGGATCCAGGAGGTGTTGGAGATGTTGGGAGGTGCCGGGATCAGCCGTGGTGGAGCCGATCTCCTCATCCCCCGCTGTCTCCAACCCCAGGTCCACGTGGACCAGGAGCTCCTCATCTACGAGGCCTTCAGCCACGACTCCCAGCTGGGACAGAGCAACCTCAAAGTTCGCTTCAAGAAGGTGAGATGGGAGGCTCCCTATGGGTCTGGGGTCTCTCTGTGGGTCCCTATGGGTCTGGGGTCTCTCTATGGGTCCCTATGGGTCTGGGGTCTCTATGGGTCCCTATGGGTCTGGGGTCTCTCTATGGGTCCCTATGGGTCTGGGGTCTCTCTATGGGTCCCTATGGGTCTGGGGTCTCTCTATGGGTCCCTATGGGTCTGGGGTCTCTCTATGGGTCTCTATGGGTCTGGGGTCTCTCTATGGCTCCCTATGGGTCTGGGGTCTCTCTATGGGTCTCTATGGGTCTGGGGTCTCTCTATGGGTCTCTATGGGTCTGGGGTCTCTATGGGTCCCTATGGGTCTGGGGTCTCTCTATGGGTCCCTATGGGTCTGGGGTCTCTATGGGTCCCTATGGGTCTGGGGTCTCTCTGTGGGTCCCTATGGGTCTGGGGTCTCTCTATGGGTCCCTATGGGTCTGGGGGCTCTCTATGGGTCCCTGTGGGTCTGGGGTCTCTCTATGGCTCCCTATGGGTCTGGGGTCTCTCTATGGGTCCCTATGGGTCTGGGGTCTCTCTATGGGTCCCTATGGGTCTGGGGTCTCTCTATGGGTCCCTATGGGTCTGGGGTCTCTCTATGGGTCCCTATGGGTCTGGGGTCTCTCTATGGGTCCCTATGGGTCCCTATGGGTCTGGGGTCTCTCTATGGGTCCCTATGAGTCTGGGGTCTCTATGGGTCCCTATGGGTCTGGGGTCTCTCTATGGATCCCTATGGGTCTGGGGTCTCTCTATGGGTCCCTATAGGTCCCTATGGGTCTGGGGTCTCTCTATAGGTCCCTATGGGTCTGGGGTCTCTCTATGGGTCCCTATAGGTCCCTATGGGTCTGGAGTCTCTCTATGGGTCCCTATGAGTCTGGGGTCTCTATGGGTCCCTATGGGTCTGGGGTCTCTCTGTGGGTCCCTATGGGTCTGGGGTCTCTATGGGTCTCTATGGGTCTGGGGTCTCTTTCTGGGTCCTTATGGGTCTGGGGTCTCTCTATGGCTCCCTATGGGTCTGGGGTCTCTCTATGGGTCCCTATAGGTCCCTATGAGTCTGGGGTCTCTCTATGGGTCCCTATGGGTCTGGGGTCTCTATGGGTCCCTATGGGTCTGGGGTCTCTATGGGTCCCTATGGGTCTGGGGTCTCTATGGGTCCCTATGAGTCTGGGGTCTCTATGGCTCCCTATGGGTCTGGGGTCTCTCTATGGGTCCCTACAGGTCCCTATGGGTCTGGATTCTCTCTACAGGTCCCTATGGGTCTGGGGTCTCTCTATGGGTCCCTATGGGTCTGGGGTCTCTCTATGGGTCCCTATAGGTCCCTATAGGTCTGGGGTCTCTCTATGGGTCCCTATAGGTCCCTATAGGTCTGGGGTCTCTCTATGGGTCTCTATGGGTCTGGGGTCTCTCTATGGGTCCCTGTGGGTCCCTATAGGTCCCTATGGGTCTCTCTATGGGTCTCTATGAGTCTGGGGTCTCTCTATGGGTCCCTGTGGGTCCCTATAGGTCTGGGGTCTCTCTATAGGTCTCTATGGGTCTGGGGTGTCTCTATGTGTCCCTATGGGTCTCTATGGGTCCCAATGGGTCTGGGGTCTCTCTATAGGTCTCTATGGGTCTGGGGTCTCTCTATGGGTCCCTGTGGGTCCCTATAGGTCCCTATGGGTCTCTCTATGGGTCTCTATGGGTCCCTATAGGTCCCTATGGGTCTCTCTATGGGTCTCTTTGGGTCTGGGGTCTCTCTATGGGTCCCTGTGGGTCTGGGGTCTCTCTATAGGTCCCAATGGGTCTGGGGTCTCCCTATGGGTCCCTATGGGTCCGGGGTCTCTCTATAGGTCCCTATAGGTCTCTATGGGTCTGGGGTCTCTATAGGTCCCTATGGGTCTGGGGTCTCTCTATAGGTCCCTATGGGTCTGGAGTCTCTATAGGTCCCTATGGGTCTGGGGTCTCTCTATGGGTCCCAATGCGTCTGGGGTCTCTCTATGGGTCCCAATGCGTCTGGGGTCTCTCTGTGGGTCTCTATGGGTCTGGGGTCTCTCTATGGGTCTCTATGGATCTGGGGTCTCTCTATGGGTCCCTATGGGTCTGGGGTCTCTCTATGGGTCCCAATGGGTCTGGGGTCTCTCTATGGTTCCCTATGGGTCTGGGGTCTCTCTATAGGTCTCTATGGGTCTGGGGTGTCTCCGTGGGTCCCTATAGGTCCCTATAGGTCTCTATGGGTCTAGGGTCTCTCTATGGATCCCTATGGGCCTCTCTGGGTCCCTATGGGTCTGGGGTCTCTCTATGTGTCTCTATGGGTCTGGGGTCTCTCTATGGGTCCCTATGGGTCTCTATGGGTCCCTATGGGTCTCTCTATGGGTCCCTATGGGTCTCTCTATGGGTCCCTATGAGTCTGGGGTCTCTCTGTGGGTCCCTATGGGTCTGGGGTCTCTCTATGGGTCCCTGTGGGTCCCTATAGGTCCTTATGGGGTCTCTCTATGGGTCCCTATGGGTCTCTATGGGTCTGGGGTCTCTCTATGGCTCCCTATGGGTCTCTATGGGTCTGGGGTCTCTCTATGGGTCCCTGTGGGTCCGTATAGGTCCCTATGGGTCTCTCTATGGGTCTCTATGGGTCTCTATGGGTCCCTATGGGTCTGGGGTCTCTCTATGGGTCCCTATGGGTGTGGGGTCTCTCTATGGGTCCCTATGGGTCTGGGGTCTCTCTATGGGTCCCTATGGGTCTGGGGTCTCTCTATGGGTCTGGGGTCTCTCTATGGGTCCCTATGGGTCTGGGGTCTCTCTATGTGTCTGGGGTCTCTCTATGGGTCCCTGTGGGTCCCTATAGGTCCCTATGGGTCTCTCTATGGGTCTCTATGGGTCTCTATGGGTCCCTATGGGTCTCTATGGGTCCCTATGGGTCTGGGGTCTCTCTATGTGTCTAGGGTCTCTCTATGGGTCCCTATGAGTCTGGGGTCTCTCTATGGGTCCCTGTGGGTCCCTATAGGTCCCTATGGGTCTCTATGGGTCCCTGTGAGTCCCTATAGGTCCCTATGGGTCTCTCTATAGGTCCCTATGGGTCTGGGGTCTCTCTATGGGTCCCTATGGGTCTGGGGTCTCTCTATGGGTCCCTGTGGGTCCCTATAGGTCTTTATGGGGTCTCTCTATGGGTCACTATGGGTCTCTATGGGTCTGGGGTCTCTCTGTGGGTCTCTATGGGTCTGGGGTCTCTCTATGGGTCCCTATGGGTCTGGGGTCTCTCTGTGGGTCTCTATGGGTCTGGGGTGTCTCCGTGGGTCCGTATAGTTCCGTATAGGTCTCTATGGGTCTGGGGTCTCTCTATGGGTCCCTATGGGTCTGGGGTCTTTCTATGGGTCCCTATGGGTCTGGGGTCTCTCTATGGGTCCCTATGGGTCTGGGGTCTCTCTGTGGGTCTCTATCGGTCTGGGGTCTCTCTATGGGTCCCTATGGGTCTGGGGTCTCTCTATGGGTCCCTGTGGGTCCCTATAGGTCTTTATGGGGTCTCTCTATGGGTCTCTATGGGTCTGGGGTCTCTCTATGGGTCCCTATGGGTCTGGGGTCTCTCTATGGGTCCCTATGGGTCTGGGGTCTCTCTATGGGTCCCTATGGGTCTGGGGTCTCTCTGTGGGTCTCTATGGGTCTGGGGTCTCTCTATGGGTCACTATGGGTCTGGGGTCTCTCTGTGGGTCTGTATGGGTCTGGGGTCTCTCTATGGGTCCCTATGGGTCTGGGGTCTCTCTGTGGGTCTCTATGGGTCTGGGGTCTCTCTATGGGTCCCTATGGGTCTGGGGTCTCTCTGTGGGTCTCTATGGGTCTGGGGTCTCTCTATGGGTCCCTATGGGTCTGGGGTCTCTCTATGGGTCCCTATGTGTCTGGGGTCTCTCTATGGGTCTCTATGGGTCTGGGGTCTCTCTATGGGTCCCTATGTGTCTGGGGTCTCTCTATGGGTCCCTATGTGTCTGGGGTCTCTCTATGGGTCCCTATGGGTCTGGGGTCTCTCTATGGGTCCCTATGGGTCTGGGGTCTCTCTATGGGTCTCTATGGGTCTGGGGTCTCTCTATGGGTCCCTATGTGTCTGGGGTCTCTCTGTGGGTCTCTATGGGTCTGGGGTCTCTCTATGGGTCCCTATGGGTCTGGGGTCTCTCTATGGGTCTCTATGGGTCTGAGGTCTCTCTATGACTCCCTATGGGTCTGGGGTCTCTCTGTGGGTCTCTATGGGTCTGGTGGGTCGGGGTTAACCCTTTCACTGCCAGGTCCCTCACTCCATCAACTTCCGGGAGAAGAAGCCGAAGGTTTCCAAGAAGAAGCCGGAGGGGTCGGGGGGCCCCGAGGAGGGGGGGGGGGCGGGGGCCCCCGCGGCCGCGTCGCTCGATTCCGACACTTCGAGGACATTTACGGCTACTCTGGGGTGAGAGGGACCCCCCCCCCCCCAAAAAAAAAATCCGGGACACCCCCATTCACCTAGGACCCCCCTTTTAACCCAGGACCCCCCCCCTTTAACCCAGGACCCCCCCCCTTTTAACCCAGGACCCCCCCCTTTTAACCCAGGACCCCCTCCCCTTTAAGTCAGGACCCACCCTTTTAACCCAGGACCCCCTCCCCTTTAAGTCAGGACCCCCACCCCTTTTAACCCAGGACCCCCCCCCCTTTTAATCCAGGACCCACCCTTTTAACACAGGACCCCCTCCCCTTTAAGTCAGGACCCCCACCCCTTTTAACCCAGGACCCCCCCCCCTTTAACCCAGGACCCCCCCCTTTTAACCCAGGACCCCCCTTTAACATAGGACCCCCCCCTTTTAACCCAGGACACCCCCCCTTTATCTCAGGACCCCCCCCCCCCCTTTAACCCAGGACCCCCACCCCTTTTATCCCAGGACACCCACCCCTTTTAACTCAGGACCCCCCCCCTTTTAACCCAGGACCCCCCCCCCTTTTAACCCAGGACCCCCCCCCCTTTAACCCAGGACCCCCCCCTTTTAACCCAGGACACACCCCCCCTTTAACCCAGGACCCCCCCCCTTTAACCCAGGAACCCCCCCTTTAACCCAGGACACCCCCCCCCTTTAACCCAGGACCCCCCCCCCTTTAACCCAGGACCCCCCCCCTTTAACCCAGGACCCCCCCCTTTAACCCAGGACCCCCACCCCTTTTAACCCAGGACCCCCCCCCCCTTTAACCCAGGACCCCCCCCTTTTAACCCAGGACCCCCCCCCCCTTTAACCCAGGACCCCCACCCCTTTTAACCCAGGACCCCCCCCCCCTTTAACCCAGGACACCCCCCCCCTTTAACCCAGGACCCCCCCCCCCTTTAACCCAGGACCCCCCCCCCCTTTAACCCAGGACCCCCCCCCCCTTTAACCCAGGACCCCCCCCCTTTAACCCAGGACCCCCACCCCTTTAACCCAGGACCCCCCCCTTTAACCCAGGACCCCCCCCCCTTTTAACCCAGGACCCCCCCCTTTTAACCCAGGACACCCCCCCCCTTTATCCCAGGACCCCCCCCCTTTAACCCAGGACTCCCCCCTTTTAACCCAGGACCCCCCCCTTTAACCCAGGACCCCCCCCCTTTTAACCCAGGACCCCCCTTTAACCCAGGACCCCCCCCTTTTAACCCAGGACACCCCCCCCCTTTATCCCAGGACCCCCCCCCTTTAACCCAGGACTCCCCCCTTTTAACCCAGGACCCCCCCCTTTAACCCAGGACCCACCCCTTTTAACCCAGGACCCCCCCCTTTAACCCAGGACCCCCCCCCCTTTAACCCAGGACCCCCACCCCTTTAACCCAGGACCCCCCCCCTTTAACCCAGGACCCCCCCCCTTTTAACCCAGGACCCCCCCCCTTTAACCCAGGACCCCCCCCCTTTAACCCAGGACCCCCACCCCTTTTAACCCAGGACCCCCCCCCTTTAACCCAGGACCCCCCCCCTTTAACCCAGGACCCCCACCCCTTTAACCCAGGACCCCCCCCCTTTAACCCAGGACCCCCACCCCTTTTAACCCAGGACCCCCCCCCTTTAACCCAGGACCCCCCCCCTTTAACCCAGGACCCCCACCCCTTTTAACCCAGGACCCCCACCCCTTTTAACCCAGGACCCCCCCCTTTTAACCCAGGACCCCCCTTTAACATAGGACCCCCCCCTTTTAACCCAGGACACCCACCCTTTATCCCAGGACCCCCCCCCCCCTTTAACCCAGGACCCCCACCCCTTTTAACCCAGGACACCCACCCCTTTTAACTCAGGACCCCCCCCCTTTTAACCCAGGACCCCCCCCCCTTTTAACCCAGGACCCCCCCCCCTTTAACCCAGGACCCCCCCCTTTTAACCCAGGACACACCCCCCCTTTAACCCAGGACCCCCCCCCTTTAACCCAGGAACCCCCCCTTTAACCCAGGACACCCCCCCCCTTTAACCCAGTACCCCCCCCCCCTTTAACCCAGGACCCCCCCCCTTTAACCCAGGACCCCCCCCTTTAACCCAGGACCCCCACCCCTTTTAACCCAGGACCCCCCCCCCCTTTAACCCAGGACCCCCCCCTTTTAACCCAGGACCCCCCCCCCCTTTAACCCAGGACCCCCACCCCTTTTAACCCAGGACCCCCCCCCCCTTTAACCCAGGACACCCCCCCCCTTTAACCCAGGACCCCCCCCCCCTTTAACCCAGGAACCCCCCCTTTAACCCAGGACCCCCCCCCCCTTTAACCCAGGACCCCCCCCCCCTTTAACCCAGGACCCCCCCCCTTTAACCCAGGACCCCCACCCCTTTAACCCAGGACCCCCCCCTTTAACCCAGGACCCCCCCCCCTTTTAACCCAGGACCCCCCCCTTTTAACCCAGGACACCCCCCCCCTTTATCCCAGGACCCCCCCCCTTTTAACCCAGGACTCCCCCCTTTTAACCCAGGACCCCCCCCTTTAACCCAGGACCCCCCCCCTTTTAACCCAGGACCCCCCTTTAACCCAGGACCCCCCCCTTTTAACCCAGGACCCCCCCCTTTAACCCAGGACCCCCCCCTTTTAACCCAGGACCCCCCCCTTTATCCCAGGACCCCCCCCCTTTAACCCAGGACTCCCCCCTTTTAACCCAGGACCCCCCCCTTTAACCCAGGACCCCCCCCCCTTTAACCCAGGACCCCCACCCCTTTAACCCAGGACCCCCCCCCTTTAACCCAGGACCCCCACCCCTTTTAACCCAGGACACCCCCCCATTTTAACCCAGGACCCCCCCCCTTTTAACCCAGGACCCCCCCCCCTTTAACCCAGGACCCCCACCCCTTTAACCCAGGACCCCCCCCCTTTAACCCAGGACCCCCCCCCTTTAACCCAGGACCCCCCCCCTTTAACCCAGGACCCCCACCCCTTTTAACCCAGGACCCCCCCCCCTTTAACCCAGGACCCCCACCCCTTTTAACCCAGGACCCCCCCCCTTTAACCCAGGACCCCCCCCCTTTAACCCAGGACCCCCCCCCTTTAACCCAGGACGCCCCTCCTTTTAACCCAGGACCCCCCCCCCTTTTAACCCAGGACCCCCCCCCCTTTTAACCCAGGACCCCCCCCCTTTAACCCAGGACGCCCCTCCTTTTAACCCAGGACCCCCCCCCTTTAACCCAGGACCCCCCCCCCTTTTAACCCAGGACCCCCCCCCTTTAACCCAGGACCCCCCCCTTTTAACCCAGGACCCCCCCCCTTTAACCCAGGACCCCCCCCTTTTAACCCAGGACCCCCACCCCTTTAACCCAGGACCCCCCCCCTTTAACCCAGGACCCCCCCCTTTTAACCCAGGACACCCCCCTTTTAACCCAGGACCCCCCCCCTTTAACCCAGGACCCCCACCCCTTTTAACCCAGGACCCCCCCCCTTTAACCCAGGACCCCCCCCCTTTTAACCCAGGACCCCCCCCCCTTTTAACCCAGGACCCCCCCCCTTTAACCCAGGACCCCCCCCTTTTAACCCAGGACCCCCCCCCTTTTAACCCAGGACCCCCCCCTTTTAACCCAGGACCCCCCCTATTTAATTCAGGCCCCCCCCCCATTTAATCCAGGACCCCCTCTCATTAACCCAGGACCCCCCCTTTAACCCAGGCGTCCCCCCCGATTTAATCCAGGACCCCCCACCTTTAACCCAGTACCCCCCTAATTAACCCAGGACCCCCCCCTTTAACCCAGGACCCCCCCTCATTAACCCAGGACCCCCCTTTTGACGCAGGACCCCCCCCCTTTTAACCCAGGACCCCCCCTTTAACCCAGGACCCCCCCATTTAGCCCAGGACCCCCCCCTTTTAACCCAGGACCCCCCCCTTTAACCCAGGACCCCCCCTTTAACCCAGGACCCCCCCTTTTAACCCAGGACCCCCCCCCTTTTAACCCAGGCACCCCCCCCTTTTAACCCAGGACCCCCCCCTTTAACCCAGGACTCCCCCTTTTAACCCAGGACCCCCCCCCTTTTAACCCAGGACCCCCCCCCCTTTTAACCCAGGACCCCCCCCTTTTAACCCAGGACCCCCCCCCTTTTAACCCAGGACCCCCCCTCCATTTAATCCAGGACCCCCTCTCATTAACCCAGGACCCCCCCTTTAACCCAGGCGTCCCCCCCGATTTAATCCAGGACCCCCCACCTTTAACCCAGTACCCCCCTAATTAACCCAGGACCCCCCCCTTTAACCCAGGACCCCCCCTCATTAACCCAGGACCCCCCCATTTAGCCCAGGACCCCCCCCTTTTAACCCAGGACCCCCCCTTTAACCCAGGGCCGCCCCTCATTAACTCAGGACCCCCCCATTTAGCCCAGGACCCCCCCCTTTTAACCCAGGACCCCCCCATTTAACCCAGGACTCCACCTTCATTAACCCAGGACCCCCCCCTTTTAACCCAGGACCCCCCCCTTTTAATCCAGGACCCCCCCTCATTAACTCAGGACCCCCCCATTTAACCCAGGACCCCCCCCCTTTTAATCCAGGACCCCCCACCTTTAACCCAGGACCCCCCTAATTAACCCAGGACCCCCCCCTTTAACCCAGCCCCCCCCCTCATTAACCCAGGACCCCCCCTTTTAATCCAGGACCCCCCCCTTTTAATCCAGGACCCCCCTCATTAACTCAGGACCCCCCCATTTAACCCAGGACCCCCCCCTCATTAACCCAGGACCCCCCTAATTAACCCAGGACCCCCCCCTTTAACCCAGGCCCCCCCCTCATTAACCCAGGACCCCCCCATTTAACCCAGGACCCCCCCATTTAACCCAGGACCCCCCCCCTAATTAACCTAGGCCCCCCCCATTTAATCCAGAGCCCCCCCTCATTAACCCAGGACCCCCCCTTTTAAACCAGGATCCCCTCTTTTAACCCAGGACCCCCCCCTCATTAACCCAGGACCCCCCCTAATTAACCCAGGACCCCCCCTAATTAACCTAGGACCCCCCCATTTAACCCAGAGCCCCCTCTCATTAACCCAGGACCCCCCCTTTTAAACCAGGACCCCCCTCTTTTAACCCAGGACCCCCCCCTCATTAACTCAGGACCCCCCTTTAACCCAGGCGCCCCCCCCTGTTTATTTGATAAGGGCTCTGTGCCCCCCCCTTTTTAGCTGATAAGGAGCTCTGTGCCCCCCCCTTTTTAGCTGATAAGGGCTCTGTGCCCCCCCCTTTTTAGCTGATAAGGAGCTCTGTGCCCCCCCCTTTTTAGCTGATAAGAGCTCTGTGCCCCCCCCTTTTTAGCTGATAAGGGCTCTGTGCCCCCCCCTTTTTAGCTGATAAGGGCTCTGTGTCCCCCCCTTTTTAGCTGATAAGGAGCTCTGTGCCCCCCCCTTTTTAGCTGATAAGGGCTCTGTGCCCCCCCCTTTTTAGCTGATAAGGGCTCTGTGCCCCCCCCTTTTTAGCTGATAAGGGCTCTGTGTCCCCCCCTTTTTAGCTGATAAGGAGCTCTGTGCCCCCCCCTTTTTAGCTGATAAGGGCTCTGTGCCCCCCCCTTTTTAGCTGATAAGGGCTCTGTGCCCCCCCCCTTTTTAGCTGATAAGGGCTCTGTGCCCCCCCCTTTTTAGCTGATAAGGGCTCTGTGCCCCCCCCTTTTTAGCTGATAAGGGCTCTGTGCCCCCCCCTTTTTAGCTGATAAGGGCTCTGTGCCCCCCCCTTTTTAGCTGATAAGGGCTCTGTGCCCCCCCCTTTTTAGCTGATAAGGGCTCTGTGCCCCCCCCTTTTTAGCTGATAAGAGCTCTGTGCCCCCCCCTTTTTAGCTGATAAGGAGCTCTGTGCCCCCCCCTTTTTAGCTGATAAGAGCTCTGTGCCCCCCCCTTTTTAGCTGATAAGGAGCTCTGTGCCCCCCCCTTTTTAGCTGATAAGGAGCTCTGTGCCCCCCCCTTTTTAGCTGATAAGAGCTCTGTGCCCCCCCCTTTTTAGCTGATAAGGGCTCTGTGCCCCCCCCTTTTTAGCTGATAAGAGCTCTGTGCCCCCCCCCTTTTTAGCTGATAAGAGCTCTGTGCCCCCCCCTTTTTAGCTGATAAGGGCTCTGTGCCCCCCCCCTTTTTAGCTGATAAGGGCTCTGTGCCCCCCCCTTTTTAGCTGATAAGGGCTCTGTGCCCCCCCCCTTTTTAGCTGATAAGGGCTCTGTGCCCCCCCCCTTTTTAGCTGATAAGGGCTCTGTGCCCCCCCCCTTTTTAGCTGATAAGGGCTCTGTGCCCCCCCCTTTTTAGCTGATAAGAGCTCTGTGCCCCCCCCTTTTTAGCTGATAAGGGCTCTGTGTCCCCCCCCTTTTTAGCTGATAAGGAGCTCTGTGCCCCCCCCTTTTTAGCTGATAAGGGCTCTGTGCCCCCCCCTTTTTAGCTGATAAGGGCTCTGTGCCCCCCCTTTTTAGCTGATAAGGGCTCTGTGCCCCCCCCTTTTTAGCTGATAAGGAGCTCTGTGCCCCCCCCTTTTTAGCTGATAAGGAGCTCTGTGCCCCCCCCTTTTTAGCTGATAAGGGCTCTGTGCCCCCCCCTTTTTAGCTGATAAGGGCTCTGTGCCCTCCCCTTTTTAGCTGATAAGAGCTCTGTGCCCCCCCCCTTTTTAGCTGATAAGAGCTCTGTGCCCCCCCCTTTTTAGCTGATAAGGAGCTCTGTGCCCTCCCCCTTTTTAGCTGATAAGGAGCTCTGTGCCCCCCCTTTTTAGCTGATAAGGAGCTCTGTGCCCCCCCCTTTTTAGCTGATAAGAGCTCTGTGCCCCCCCCCCCTTTTTAGCTGATAAGGGCTCTGTGTCCCCCCCCTTTTTAGCTGATAAGAGCTCTGTGCCCCCCCCCCCTTTTTAGCTGATAAGGGCTCTGTGTCCCCCCCTTTTTAGCTGATAAGAGCTCTGTGCCCCCCCCTTTTTAGCTGATAAGGGCTCTGTGCCCCCCCCTTTTTAGCTGATAAGGAGCTCTGTGCCCCCCCCTTTTTAGCTGATAAGGAGCTCTGTGCCCCCCCCTTTTTAGCTGATAAGGGCTCTGTGCCCCCCCCTTTTTAGCTGATAAGAGCTCTGTGCCCCCCCCTTTTTAGCTGATAAGAGCTCTGTGCCCCCCCCTTTTTAGCTGATAAGGGCTCTGTGCCCCCCCCTTTTTAGCTGATAAGGAGCTCTGTGCCCCCCCCCTTTTTAGCTGATAAGGAGCTTTGTGCCCCCCCCTTTTTAGCTGATAAGGGCTCTGTGTCCCCCCCCTTTTTAGCTGATAAGGGCTCTGTGACCCCCCCTTTTTAGCTGATAAGGGCTCTGTGTCCCCCCCTTTTTAGCTGATAAGAGCTCTGTGTCCCCCCCTTTTTAGCTGATAAGAGCTCTGTGCCCCCCCCTTTTTAGCTGATAAGGGCTCTGTGCCCCCCCCTTTTTAGCTGATAAGAGCTCTGTGCCCCCCCCTTTTTAGCTGATAAGGAGCTCTGTGCCCCCCCCTTTTTAGCTGATAAGGGCTCTGTGCCCCCCCCTTTTTAGCTGATAAGGGCTCTGTGCCCCCCCCTTTTTAGCTGATAAGGGCTCTGTGCCCCCCCCTTTTTAGCTGATAAGAGCTCTGTGACCCCCCCTTTTTAGCTGATAAGGAGCCCCCCGCCCCCCCCTTTTTAGCTGATAAGGGCTCTGTGCCCCCCCCTTTTAGCTGATAAGAGCTCTGTGCCCCCCCCCTTTTTAACTGATAAGGAGCTCTGTGCCCCCCCCTTTTTAGCTCATAAGGGCTCTGTGCCCCCCCCTTTTTAGCTGATAAGGGCTCTGTGCCCCCCCCTTTTTAGCTGATAAGAGCTCTGTGCCCCCCCCTTTTTAGCTGATAAGGGCTCTGTGTCCCCCCCCTTTTTAGCTGATAAGGGCTCTGTGCCCCCCCCTTTTTAGCTGATAAGAGCTCTGTGCCCCCCCCTTTTTAGCTGATAAGAGCTCTGTGCCCCCCCCTTTTTAGCTGATAAGGAGCTCTGTGCCCCCCCCTTTTTAGCTGATAAGGAGCTCTGTGCCCCCCCCTTTTTAGCTGATAAGGGCTCTGTGCCCCCCCCTTTTTAGCTGATAAGAGCTCTGTGCCCCCCCCTTTTTAGCTGATAAGAGCTCTGTGCCCCCCCCTTTTTAGCTGATAAGGGCTCTGTGCCCCCCCCTTTTTAGCTGATAAGGAGCTCTGTGCCCCCCCCCTTTTTAGCTGATAAGGAGCTTTGTGCCCCCCCCTTTTTAGCTGATAAGGGCTCTGTGTCCCCCCCCTTTTTAGCTGATAAGGGCTCTGTGACCCCCCCTTTTTAGCTGATAAGGGCTCTGTGTCCCCCCCCTTTTTAGCTGATAAGAGCTCTGTGTCCCCCCCTTTTTAGCTGATAAGAGCTCTGTGCCCCCCCCTTTTTAGCTGATAAGGGCTCTGTCTGTGCCCCCCCCTTTTTAGCTGATAAGAGCTCTGTGCCCCCCCCTTTTTAGCTGATAAGGAGCTCTGTGCCCCCCCCTTTTTAGCTGATAAGGGCTCTGTGCCCCCCCCTTTTTAGCTGATAAGTGCTCTGTGCCCCCCCCCTTTTTAGCTGATAAGGGCTCTGTGCCCCCCCCTTTTTAGCTGATAAGGGCTCTGTGCCCCCCCCTTTTTAGCTGATAAGAGCTCTGTGACCCCCCCTTTTTAGCTGATAAGGAGCCCCCCGCCCCCCCCTTTTTAGCTGATAAGGGCTCTGTCCCCCCCCCCTTTTAGCTGATAAGAGCTCTGTGCCCCCCCCCTTTTTAGCTGATAAGGAGCTCTGTGCCCCCCCCTTTTTAACTGATAAGGAGCTCTGTGCCCCCCCCTTTTTAGCTCATAAGGGCTCTGTGCCCCCCCCTTTTTAGCTGATAAGGGCTCTGTGCCCCCCCCTTTTTAGCTGATAAGAGCTCTGTGCCCCCCCCTTTTTAGCTGATAAGGGCTCTGTGTCCCCCCCTTTTTAGCTGATAAGAGCTCTGTGCCCCCCCCTTTTTAGCTGATAAGGAGCTCTGTGCCCCCCCCTTTTTAGCTGATAAGGAGCTCTGTGCCCCCCCCTTTTTAGCTGATAAGAGCTCTGTGCCCCCCCCCTTTTTAGCTGATAAGGGCTCTGTGTCCCCCCCTTTTTAGCTGATAAGGAGCTCTGTGCCCCCCCCTTTTTAGCTGATAAGGGCTCTGTGCCCCCCCCTTTTTAGCTGATAAGAGCTCTGTGACCCCCCCTTTTTAGCTGATAAGGAGCCCCCCGCACCCCCCCTTTTTAGCTGATAAGGGCTCTGTGCCCCCCCCTTTTAGCTGATAAGAGCTCTGTGCCCCCCCCCTTTTTAACTGATAAGGAGCTCTGTGCCCCCCCCCTTTTTAGCTGATAAGGGCTCTGTGTCCCCCCCTTTTTAGCTGATAAGAGCTCTGTGCCCCCCCCTTTTTAGCTGATAAGGGCTCTGTGCCCCCCCCTTTTTAGCTGATAAGAGCTCTGTGCCCCCCCCTTTTTAGCTGATAAGGGCTCTGTGCCCCCCCCTTTTTAGCTGATAAGGAGCTCTGTGCCCCCCCCTTTTTAGCTGATAAGGAGCTCTGTGCCCCCCCCTTTTTAGCTGATAAGGGCTCTGTGCCCCCCCCCTTTTTAGCTGATAAGGGCTCTGTGCCCCCCCCTTTTTAGCTGATAAGGAGCTCTGTGCCCCCCCCTTTTTAGCTGATAAGGGCTCTGTGCCCCCCCCCTTTTTAGCTGATAAGGGCTCTGTGCCCCCCCCCTTTTTAGCTGATAAGAGCTCTGTGCCCCCCCCTTTTTAGCTGATAAGGGCTCTGTGACCCCCCCTTTTAGCTGATAAGGAGCTCTGTGCCCCCCCCCTTTTTAGCTGATAAGGGCTCTGTGCCCCCCCCTTTTTAGCTGATAAGGGCTCTGTGCCCCCCCCTTTTTAGCTGATAAGGAGCTCTGTGCCCCCCCCTTTTTAGCTGATAAGAGCTCTGTGCCCCCCCCTTTTTAGCTGATAAGGGCCCTGTGCCCCCCCTTTTTAGCTGATAAGAGCTCTGTGCCCCCCCCTTTTTAGCTGATAAGGGCTCTGTGCCCCCCCCCTTTTTAGCTGATAAGGGCTCTGTGCCCCCCCCCTTTTTAGCTGATAAGAGCTCTGTGCCCCCCCCCTTTTTAGCTGATAAGGGCTCTGTGTCCCCCCCCTTTTTAGCTGATAAGGAGCTCTGTGCCCCCCCCTTTTTAGCTGATAAGGGCTCTGTGCCCCCCCCTTTTTAGCTGATAAGGGCTCTGTGCCCCCCCCCTTTTTAGCTGATAAGGAGCTCTGTGCCCCCCCCCTTTTTAGCTGATAAGAGCTCTGTGCCCCCCCCTTTTTAGCTGATAAGGGCTCTGTGCCCCCCCCTTTTTAGCTGATAAGAGCTCTGTGCCCCCCCCTTTTTAGCTGATAAGGGCTCTGTGCCCCCCCTTTTTAGCTGATAAGGAGCTCTGTGCCCCCCCCTTTTTAGCTGATAAGGAGCTCTGTGCCCCCCCCTTTTTAGCTGATAAGGGCTCTGTCCCCCCCCCCTTTTTAGCTGATAAGGGCTCTGTGCCCCCCCCTTTTTAGCTGATAAGGGCTCTGTGCCCCCCCTTTTCCCCCCCCCAGGTTTTTATCTGCGGCCCCTCCCCTCACTGGCTGCTGGTGACGTCTCGGGGGGCCCTTCGCCTGCACCCCATGAGCATCGACGGCCCCGTCGAGTCCTTCGCCCCCTTTCCACAACGTCAACTGCCCCAAGGGCTTCCTCTACTTCAACCGCCAGGTTCGGGGGGGGCTTTTTGGGGGGGGGGTCAAAAAGGGATTTCGGGGTGTCCTGGGTGGGTTTTGGGGTGCTGGGACCCCCTAGAGACCCTTCACCCCCTTCCCCAACATCAGCCGCCCCAAGGGCTCCCTCCCCTTCGGCTACCAAGGGGGGGTCCCTGAGGGATTTTGGGGTGTCTTGAGTGGATTTTGGGGTTCCTAGGAGGTTTTGGGGGGTCAGAAAGGGGTTTGGGGGTGTCCTGGGTGGGTTTTGGGGTGGTGGGACCCCCTAGAGACCTTCACCCCCGTCCCCAACATCAGCAGCCCCAAGGGCTCCCTCCCCCTTCAGCCACCAAGGGGGGGTCCCAGAGGGATTTTGGGGTGTCTTGAGTGGATTTTAGGGTTCCTGGGTGGTTTGGGGGGGTGAAAAAGGGGTTTGGGGGTGTCCTGGGTGGGTTTTGGGGTGCTGGGACCCCCTAGAGACCTTCACCCCCCATCCCCCAACATCAGCAGCCCCAAGGGCTCCCTCCCCTTCAGCCACCAAGGGGGGGGTCCCAGAGGGATTTTGGGGTGTCTTGAGTGGATTTTGGGGTTCCTAGGAGGTTTTGGGGGGTCAGAAAGGGGTTTGGGGGTGTCCTGGGTGGGTTTTTGGGGTGCTGGGACCCCCTAGAGACCTTCACCCCTGTCCCCAACATCAGCTGCCCCAAGGGCTCCCTCCCCTTCGGCCACCAAGGGGGGGTCCCAGAGGGATTTTGGGGTGTCTTGAGTGGATTTGGGGGTTCCTGGGTGGTTTGGGGGGGGTCAGAAAGGGGTTTGGGGGTGTCCTGGTTGGGTTTTGGGGGTGCTGGGACCCCCTAGAGACCTTCACCCCCTTCCCCAACATCAGCTGCCCCAAGGGCTCCCTCCCCTTCGGCTACCAAGGGGGGGTCCCAGAGGGATTTTGGGGTGTCTTGAGTGGATTTTGGGGTTCCTGGGTGGTTTGGGGGGGTCAAAAAAGGGTTTTGGGGGTGTCCTGGGTGGGTTTTGGGGTGCTGGGATCCCCTAGAGACCTTCACCCCCGTCCCCAACATCAGCTGCCCCAAGGGCTCCCTCCCCTTCGGCCACCAAGGGGGGGTCCCAGAGGGATTTTGGGGTGTCTTGAGTGGATTTTGGGGTTCCTGGGTGGTTTGGGGGGGTCAGAAAGGGGTTTGGGGGTGTCCTGGGTGGGTTTTGGGGTGCTGGGACCCCCTAGAGACCTTCACCCCCTTCCCCAACATCAGCAGCCCCAAGGGCTCCCTCCCCTTCGGGCCACCACGGGGGGGGTCCCAGAGGGATTTTGGGGTGTCTTGAGTGGATTTTGGGGTTCCTAGGAGGTTTTGGGGGGTCAAAAAGGGGTTTGGGGGGTCAAAAAGGGGTTTGGGGGGGTCCTGGATGTGTTTTGGGGTGCTGGGACCCCCTAGAAACCTTCACCCCCGTCCCCAACATCAGCCGCCCCAAGGGCTCCCTCCCCTTCGGCCACCAAGGGGGGGTCCCAGAGGGATTTTGGGGTGTCTTGACTGGATTTTGGGGGATCCTGGGAGGTTTTGGGTGGTCAGAAAGGGATTTTGGGGGGGTGCTGGGACCCCCTAGAGACCTTCACCCCCGTCCCCAACATCAGCTGCCCCAAGGGCTCCCTCCCCTTCAGCCACCAAGGGGGGGTCCCAGAGGGATTTTGGGGTGTCTTGAGTGGATTTTGGGGTTCCTAGGAGGTTTTGGGGGGTCAAAAAGGGGTTTGGGGGGGTCCTGGATGTGTTTTGGGGTGCTGGGACCCCCTAGAAACCTTCACCCCCGTCCCCAACATCAGCCGCCCCAAGGGCTCCCTCCCCTTCGGCCACCAAGGGGGGGTCCCAGAGGGATTTTGGGGTGTCTTGAGTGGATTTTGGGGATCCTGGGAGGTTTTGGGGGGGTCAGAAAGGGGTTTGGGGTGTCCTGGTTGGGTTTTGGGGTGCTGGATCCCCTAGAGACCTTCACCCCCGTCCCCAACATCAGCTGCCCCAAGGGCTCAATCCTCTTCAGCCACCAAGGGGGGGGTCCCAGAGGGATTTTGGGGTGTCTTGAGTGGATTTGGGGGTTCCTGGGTAGTTTGGGGGGGTCAGAAAGGGTTTTGGGGGTGTCCCCCCCCCCCCCTGGTTGGGTTTTGGGGTGCTGGGATCCCCTAGAGACCTTCACCCCCGTCCCCAACATCAGCTGCCCCAAGGGCTCCCTCCCCTTCAGCCACCAAGGGGGGGTCCCAGAGGGATTTTGGGGTGTCTTGAGTGGATTTGGGGGATCCTGGGTTGTTTGGGGGGGTCAAAAAGGGGTTTGGGGGTGAAAAAGGGGTTTGGGGGTGTCCTGGGTGTGTTTTGGGGTGCTGGGACCCCCTAGAGACCTTCACCCCCGTCCCCAACATCAGCAGCCCCAAGGGCTCCCTCCCCTTCAGCCACCAAGGGGGGGTCCCAGAGGGATTTTGGGGTGTCTTGAGTGGATTTTGGGGATCCTGGGTGGTTTGGGGGGGTCAAAAAGGGGTTTGGGGGTGTCCTGGTTGGGTTTTGGGGTGCTGGGATCCCCTAGAGACCCTCACCCCCTTCCCCAACATCAGCTGCCCCAAGGGCTCCCTCCCCTTCAGCCTCCAAGGGGGGGTCCCAGAGGGATTTTGGGGTGTCTTGAGTGGATTTGGGGGATCCTGGGAGGTTTGGGGGGGTCAAAAAGGGGTTTGGGGGTGTCCTGGTTGGGTTTTGGGGTGCTGGGACCCCCTAGAGACCTTCACCCCCGTCCCCAACATCAGCAGCCCCAAGGGCTCCCTCCCCTTCAGCCTCCAAGGGGGGGTCCCAGAGGGATTTTGGGGTGTCTTGAGTGGATTTTGGGGTTCCTGGGTGGTTTGGGGGGGTCAAAAAGGGGTTTTTGGGGGTGTCCTGGCTGTGTTTTGGGGTGCTGGGACCCCCTAGAGACCTTCACCCCCTTCCCCAACATCAGCTGCCCCAAGGGCTTCCCTCCCCTTCGGCCACCAAGGGGGGGTCCCAGAGGGATTTTGGGGTGTCTTGAGTGGATTTTGGGGTTCCTGGGTGGTTTGGGGGGTCAAAAAGGGGTTTGGGGGTGTCCTGGGTGGGTTTTGGGGTGCTGGGACCCCCTAGAGACCTTCACCCCTGTCCCCAACATCAGCAGCCCCAAGGGCTCCCTCCCTTCAGCCACCAAGAGGGAGACCCAGAGGGATTTTGGGGTGTCCTGAGTGGATTTTGGGGTTCCTTGGAGGTTTGGGGGGTCAAAAAGGGGTTTGGGGGTGTCCTGGGTGTGTTTTGGGGTGCTGGGACCCCCTAGAGACCTTCACCCCCTTCCCCAACATCAGCTGCCCCAAGGGCTCCCTCCCCTTCGGCCACCAAGGGGGGGTCCCAGAGGGATTTTGGGGTGTCTTGAGTGGATTTTGGGGTTCCTGGGTGGTTTGGGGGGGGTCAGAAAGGGGTTTGGGGGTGTCCTGGTTGGGTTTTGGGGTGCTGGGATCCCCTAGAGACCTTCACCCCCGTCCCCAACATCAGCTGCCCCAAGGGCTCCCTCCCCTTCAGCCACCAAGGGGGGGTCCCAGAGGGATTTTGGTGTGTCTTGAGTGGATTTGGGGTTCCTAGGAGGTTTTGGGGGGTCAGAAAGGGGTTTGGGGGTGTCCTGGGTGGGTTTTGGGGTGGTGGACCCCCTAGAGACCTTCACCCCCGTCCCCAACATCAGCAGCCCCAAGGGCTCCCTCCCCTTCAGCCACCAAGGGGGGGGTCCCAGAGGGATTTTGGGGTGTCTTGAGTGGATTTTGGGGTTCCTGGGTGGTTTGGGGGGGTGAAAAAGGGGTTTGGGGGTGTCCTGGGTGGGTTTTGGGGTGCTGGGACCCCCCTAGAGACCTTCACCCCCGTCCCCAACATCAGCTGCCCCAAGGGCTCCCTCCCCTTCAGCCACCAAGGGGGGGTCCAGAGGGGATTTTGGGGTGTCTTGAGTGGATTTGGGGGATCCTGGGTGGTTTGGGGGGGTCAGAAAGGGGTTTGGGGGGGTCCTGGGTGTGTTTTGGGGTGCTGGGACCCCCTAGAGACCTTCACCCCCGTCCCCAACATCAGCTGCCCCAAGGGCTCCCTCCCCTTCAGCCACCAAGGGGGGGTCCCAGAGGGATTTTGGGGTGTCTTGAGTGGATTTTGGGGTTCCTGGGTGGTTTGGGGGGGTCAGAAAGGGGTTTGGGGGTGTCCTGGTTGGGTTTTGGGTGCTGGGATCCCCTAGAGACCTTCACCCCCGTCCCCAACATCAGCAGCCCCAAGGGCTCTTTCCTCTTCAGCCACCAAGGGGGGGTCCCAGAGGGATTTTGGGGTGTCTTGAGTGGATTTGGGGGATCCTGGGAGGTTTGGGGGGGGTCAAAAAGGGTTTTGGGGGTGTCCTGATTGGGTTTTGGGGTGCTGGGATCCCCTAGAGACCTTCACCCCCTTCCCCAACATCAGCAGCCCCAAGGGCTCCCTCCCCTTCAGCCACCAAGGGGGGGTCCCAGAGGGATTTTGGGGTGTCTTGAGTGGATTTGGGGGATCCTGGGTTGTTTGGGGGGGTCAAAAAGGGGTTTGGGGGTGTCCTGGGTGGGTTTTGGGGTGCTGGGACCCCCTAGAGACCTTCACCCCTGTCCCCAACATCAGCAGCCTCAAGGGCTCCCTCCCCTTCAGCCACCAAGGGGGGGTCCCAGAGGGATTTTGGGGGTGTCCTGAGTGGATTTTGGGGTTCCTGGGTGGTTTGGGGGGTCAAAAAGGGGTTTGGGGGGGTCCTAGTAGGGTTTTGGGGTGCTGGGACCCCCTAGAGACCTTCACCCCCGTCCCCAACATCAGCTGCCCCAAGGGCTCCCTCCCCTTCGGCCACCAAGGGGGGGGTCCCAGAGGGATTTTGGGGTGTCTTGAGTGGATTTTTGGGGTTCCTGGAGGGTTTGTGGGTGATTTGGGGGGTATTTGGGGTGTCTTGGGGTTATTTGGGGTGATTTAAGTTGATTTTGGGGGCAACTTAGGGAGGTTTGGGGTGATTTCTGGTTGAGTTTTGGGTGATTGGGGGGTGAATATGGGGTGTTTTGGGGTGATCTACATTGATTGTGGGGTGAATCGGGGTGATTTGGGGGTGTCTTAGGGTGTTTTGGGGTGATTTGGAGTGATTTTGGGGTGTTTCGGGGTGATCTGGGATGTTTTGGGGTGTTTTGGGGTGATTTGAGGTGATTTGGGGGGATTTTGGGGTGTTTTGGGGTGTTTCAGGGTTTTTTGGGGGTGATTTTGGGGTGATTTAAGGTGATTTGGATGATTTTGGGGTGGTTTGAGGTGATTTTGGGGTGGTTTGAGGTGATTTTGGGGTGTTTTGGGGTGTTTGGGGTGATTTGGGGGTGTTGTGGGGTGTTTGGGGGTGATTTCAGGTGATTTGGGGTGATTTTGGGGTGTTTCGAGGTGATTTTGGGGCGTTTTGTGGTCTCTTGGTGTGATTTTGGGGTGTTATGGGGCGATTTGGGGGTGTTTCGGGGCAGTTTGAGGTGATTTTGGGGTGTTTTGGAGGTGTTTTAAGGGGTTTTTTGGGTGTTTTGGGGTGGTTTGAGGTGATTTGGGGGTGTTTTGGGGTGTTTTGAGGGGATTTGAGGGGATTTTGGGGTGTTTTGGGGTGATTTTGTGGGCATTTTGAAGTGATTTGGGGGGAGTTTAGGGTGTTTGGGGGGGTTTGTGGTGATTTAGGGGCGTTTTGTCGTATTTTGGGGTGATTTGAGGTGATTTGGGGGGATTTTGGGGTGTTTTGGGGTGTTTCAGGGTTTTTTGGGGGGATTTTGGGGTGATTAAGGTGATTTGGATGATTTTGGGGTGGTTTGAGGTGATTTTGGGGTGGTTTGAGGTGATTTTGGGGTGGTTTGGGGTGATTTTGGGGTGATTTGGGGGTGTTGTGGGGTGTTTGGGGGTGATTTCAGGTGATTTGGGGGGATTTTGGGGTGTTTCGAGGTGATTTTTGGGGTGATTTTTGGGCGTTTTGTGGTCTCTTGGTGTGATTTTGGGGTGTTATGGGGCGATTTGGGGGTGTTTCGGGGCGGTTTGAGGTGATTTTGGGGTGTTTTGGAGGTGTTTTAAGGGTTTTTTGGGGTGTTTCGGGGTGGTTTGAGGTGATTTGGGGGTGTTTTGGGGTGTTTTGAGGGGATTTGAGGGGATTTTGGGGTGTTTTGGGGTGATTTTGGGGGCATTTTGAAGTGATTTGGGGGGAGTTTAGGGTGTTTGGGGGGGGGTTGTGGTGATTTAGGGGCGTTTTGTGGTATTTTGGGGTGATTTGAGGTGATTTGGGGGGATTTTGGGGTGTTTTGGGGTGATTTGGGGGTGTTGTGGGGTGATTGGGGGTGATTTAAGGTGATTTGGGGTGATTTTGGGGTGTTTCGAGGTGATTTTTGGGGTGATTTGGGGTGTTTTGAGGTGATTTTGGGGTGTTTTGGGGTGACTTAGGGGTGTTTTGGGGTGTTTTGGGGTGATTTGAGGTGATTTGGGGGTGTTTTGAGGTGATTTTGGGGTGATTTGGGGTGTTTTGAGGTGTTTCGGGGGAGATTTTGGGGTGTTTCGGGGGTGATTCGGGGATGTTTTCAGATGTTTTGGGGTGATTTAGGGTGTTTCAGGGGTGTTTCGGGGCTGTTTTGGGGTGTTTTGAGGTCATTTGGGGGGGTTTGAGGTGTTTTGGGGTGTTTCGTGGGTGATTTGGGGTGTTTTGGGGGGATTTTGGGGCGATTTGGGGGCTGTTTGGGGGGATTTTGGAGTGTTTTGGGGGGATTTTGGGGTGTTTTGAGGTGGTTATGGGGTGACTTTGGGGTGTTTTGGGGGTGTTTTGGGGTGACTTAGGGGTGGTTTGGGGTGTTTTGAGGCGATTCGGGGGTGTTTTGGGGTGACTTAGGGATGTTTTGGGGTGTTTTGGGGGTGTTTTGGGGTGACTTAGGGGTGTTTTGGGGTGTTTTGAAGTGATTTGGGGGTGTTTTGGGGTGACTTAGGGGTGTTTTGGGGTGTTTTGAGGCGATTCGGGGGTGTTTTGGGGTGACTTAGGGGTGTTTTGGGGTGTTTTGAGGTGATTTGAGGGTGTTTTGGGGTGACTTAGGGGTGTTTTGGGGTGTTTTGGGCTGACTTAGGGTTGTTTTGGGGTGTTTTGAAGTGATTTGGTGGTGTTTTGGGGGTGTTTTGGGGTGACTTAGGGGTGTTTTGGGGTGTTTTGAGGCGATTCGGGGGTGTTTTGGGGTGACTTGGGGGTGTTTTGGGGTGTTTTGAGGTGATTTGGGGACATTTTGGGGTGTTTCGGGGGTGATTTGGGGTGTTTTGAGGTGTTTTGGGGGTGTTTCAGGGGTGTTTTAAGGTGATTTGGGGGTGTTTGGGGGTGTTTTGAGGCGATTCGGGGGTGTTTTGGGGTGACTTCGGGGTGTTTTGGGGGTGTTTCGGGGTGATTTGAGGTGATTTTGGGGTGACTTTGGGGTGTTTTGGGGTGACTTAGGGGGGGTTTGGGGTGTTTTGAGGCGATTCGGGGGTGTTTTGGGGTGACTTAGAGGTGTTTTGGGGTGACTTAGGAGTGTTTTGGGGTGTTTTGGGGTGACTTAGGGGTGTTTTGGGGTGTTTTGAGGTGTTTCGGGGGAGATTTTGGGGTGTTTCGGGGGTGATTCGGGGATGTTTTCAGATGTTTTGGGGTGATTTAGGGTGTTTCAGGGGTGTTTCGGGGCTGTTTTGGGGTGTTTTGAGGTCATTTGGGGGGGTTTGAGGTGTTTTGGGGTGTTTCGTGGGTGATTTGGGGTGTTTTGGGGGGATTTTGGGGCGATTTGGGGGCTGTTTGGGGGGATTTTGGAGTGTTTTGGGGGGATTTTGGGGTGTTTTGAGGTGGTTATGGGGTGACTTTGGGGTGTTTTGGGGGTGTTTTGGGGTGACTTAGGGGTGGTTTGGGGTGTTTTGAGGCGATTCGGGGGTGTTTTGGGGTGACTTAGGGATGTTTTGGGGTGTTTTGGGGGTGTTTTGGGGTGACTTAGGGGTGTTTTGGGGTGTTTTGAAGTGATTTGGGGGTGTTTTGGGGTGACTTAGGGGTGTTTTGGGGTGTTTTGAGGCGATTCGGGGGTGTTTTGGGGTGACTTAGGGGTGTTTTGGGGTGTTTTGAGGTGATTTGAGGGTGTTTTGGGGTGACTTAGGGGTGTTTTGGGGGTGTTTTGGGCTGACTTAGGGTTGTTTTGGGGTGTTTTGAAGTGATTTGGTGGTGTTTTGGGGGTGTTTTGGGGTGACTTAGGGGTGTTTTGGGGTGTTTTGAGGCGATTCGGGGGTGTTTTGGGGTGACTTGGGGGTGTTTTGGGGTGTTTTGAGGTGATTTGGGGACATTTTGGGGTGTTTCGGGGGTGATTTGGGGTGTTTTGAGGTGTTTTGGGGGTGTTTCAGGGGTGTTTTAAGGTGATTTGGGGGTGTTTGGGGGTGTTTTGAGGCGATTCGGGGGTGTTTTGGGGTGACTTCGGGGTGTTTTGGGGGTGTTTCGGGGTGATTTGAGGTGATTTTGGGGTGACTTTGGGGTGTTTTGGGGTGACTTAGGGGGGGTTTGGGGTGTTTTGAGGCGATTCGGGGGTGTTTTGGGGTGACTTAGAGGTGTTTTGGGGTGACTTAGGAGTGTTTTGGGGTGTTTTGGGGTGACTTAGGGGTGTTTTGGGGTGTTTTGAGGCGATTCGGGGGTGTTTTGGGGTGACTTAGGGGTGTTTTGGGGTGTTTCGAGGGTGTTTTGGGCTGTTTTGAATTGGTTTTGGTTGTTTTGAGGTGATTCGGGGGTATTTGGGGGTGTTTTGGGGGTGTTTTGGGGTACTTAGGGGTGTTTTGGGGTGTTTTGAGGTGATTTGGGGTGTTTTGGGGTGACTTTGGGTGTTTTGGGGTGTTTTGAGGCGATTCGGGGGTGTTTTGAGGCGATTCGGGGGTGTTTTGGAGTGACTTAGGGGTGTTTTGGGGTGTTTTGAGGCGATTTGGGGTGTTTTGAGGCGATTCGGGGGTGTTTTGGGGTGACTTAGGGGTGTTTTGGGGTGTTTTGAGGCGATCCGGGGATGTTTTGAGGTGATTTGGGGTGTTTTGGGGTGACTTAGGGGTGTTTTGGGGTGTTTTGAGGCGATTTGGGGTGTTTTGAGGCGATTCGGGGGTGTTTTGGGGTGACTTAGGGGTGTTTTGGGGTGTTTTGAGGCGACTCGGGGGTGTTTTGGGGTGACTTAGGGTTGTTTTGGGGTGTTTTGAGGCGATTCGGGGGTGTTTTGGGGTGACTTAGGGGTGTTTTGGGGTGTTTTCAGGCGATCCGGGGGTGTTTTGGGGGTGTTTTGGGGTGACTTAGGGGTGTTTTGGGGTGTTTTGAGGCGATTCGGGGGTGTTTTGG
>JAUNZM010002641.1:0-71673 GCA_033459285.1 Clamator glandarius | reverse complement strand
TTTTAGAAGGGTCCTGGGAGGCTCTAGAAGGGTCTGGGTGCTTTTAGAAGGGTCCTGGGAGGCTCTAGAAGGGTCTGGGGGCTTTTAGAAGGGTCCTGGGGGTCTCTAGAAGGGTCTGGGTGCTTTTAGAAGGGTCCTCGGATGCTCTAGAAGGGTCTCGGGGCTTTTAGAATGGTCCTGGGGGTCTCTAGAAGGGTCTGGGATCTATTAGAGTGGTCAATGGGGGCTCTAGAAGGGTCTGGGGTCTTTTAGAAGGGTCCTGGGAGGCTCTAGAAGGGTCTGGGCGCTTTTAGAAGGGTCCTGGGGTTCTCTAGAAGGGTCTGGGGACTTATAGAAGGGTCCTGGGGGCCTCTAGAAGGGTCTGGGATCTATTAGAGGGGTTCGGGGGGGCTCTAGAAGGGTCTGGAGGCTTTTAGAAGGGTCTTGGGTGGCTCTAGAAGGGTCTGGGGTCTTTTAGAATAATCCGGGGAGGGTCTGGAAGTGTCTGTGTTCTTTTAGAATAGTCCTGGGAGGTTTTAAAAGGGTCTATTCTTTTAGAATGATCAGGGGAGGGTCTAGAAGGGTCTGGGCGCTTTTAGACGGGTCCTGGGGGGCTCTAGAAGGGTCTGGAGGCTTTTAGAGGGGTTCTGGGGGGCCCTAGAAGGGTCTGGGTTCATTTAGAAGGATCCGGGGAGGGTCTAGAAAGGTCTGGGGGCTTTTAGGAGGGTCCTGGGAGGCTCTAGAAGGGTCTGGGGGCTTTTAGAATGATCCGGGGAGGGTCTAGAAGGGTCTGGGGGCTTTTAGAATAATCCGGGGAGGGTCTAGAAGGGTCTGGGTTCTTTTAGAATAGTCCTGGGAGGTTTTAGAAGGGTCTGGGGTCTTTTAGAATGATCAGGGGAGGGTCTAGAAGGGTCTGGGCGCTTTTAGACGGGTCCTGGGGGGCTCTAGAAGGGTCTGGAGGCTTTTAGAGGGGTTCTGGGGGGCCCTAGAAGGGTCTGGGTTCATTTAGAAGGATCCGGGGAGGGTCTGGAAAGGTCTGGGGGCTTTTAGGAGGGTCCTGGGAGGCTCTAGAAGGGTCTGGGGGCTTTTAGAATGATCCGGGGAGGGTCTAGAAGGGTCTGGGGGCCTTTAGAAGGGTCCTGGGGGTCTCTAGAATGGTCTGGGGGCATTTAGAAGGGTCCTGGGGGCCTCTAGAAGGGTCTGGGGGCTTTTAGAATGATCCGGAGAGGGTCTAGAAAGGTCTGGGGGCCTTTAGAATGGTTCTGGGAGGCTCTAGAAGGGTCTGGGTGCTTTTAGAAGGGTCCTGGGAGGATCTAGAAGGGTCTGGGTGCTTTTAGAAGGGTCCTGGGTGGCTCTAGAGGGTTCTGGGGGCTTTTAGAAGGGTCCTGGGGGTCTCTAGAAGGGTCTGGGGGCTTTTAGAAGGGTCCTGGGGGGGTCTAGAAGGGTCTGGGGGCTTTTAGAATGGTCCTGGGAGGCTCTAGAAGGGTCTGGGGTCTTTCAGAAGGGTCCTGGAGGTCTCTAGAAGGGTCTGGGGGCTTTTAGAAGGGTCCTGGGGGCCTCTAGAAGGCTCTGAGTGTTTTTAGAAGGGTCCTGGGTTGCTCTAGAAGGGTATGGGGGCTTTTAGAAGGGTTCCGAGGTTCTCTAGAAGGGTCTGGGGGCATTTAAAAGTATCCTGGGGGCCTCTAGAAGGGTCTGGGATCTATTAGAGTGGTCCGGGGGGGCTCTAGAAGGGTCTAGGGGCTTTTAGAAGGGTCCTGGGCGCCTCTAGAAGGGTCTGGGGTCTTTTAGAATGATCCGGAGAGGGTCTAGAAAGGTCTGGGGGCCTTTAGAATGGTCCTGGGAGGCTCTAGAAGGGTCTGGGTGCTTTTAGAAGGGTCCTGGGAGGCTCTAGAAGGGTCTGGGTGCTTTTAGAAGGGTCCTGGGAGGCTCTAGAAGGGTCTGGGGGCTTTTAGAAGGGTCCTGGGATGCTCTAGAAGGGTCTGGGTGCTTTTAGAAGGGTCCTCGGATGCTCTAGAAGGGTCTCGGGGCTTTTAGAATGGTCCTGGGGGTCTCTAGAAGGGTCTGGGATCTATTAGAGTGGTCAATGGGGGCTCTAGAAGGGTCTGGGGTCTTTTAGAAGGGTCCTGGGAGGCTCTAGAAGGGTCTGGGCGCTTTTAGAAGGGTCCTGGGGTTCTCTAGAAGGGTCTGGGGACTTATAGAAGGGTCCTGGGGGCCTCTAGAAGGGTCTGGGATCTATTAGAGGGGTTCGGGGGGGCTCTAGAAGGGTCTGGAGGCTTTTAGAAGGGTCTTGGGTGGCTCTAGAAGGGTCTGGGGTCTTTTAGAATAATCCGGGGAGGGTCTGGAAGTGTCTGGGTTCTTTTAGAATAGTCCTGGGAGGTTTTAAAAGGGTCTGGGTTCTTTTAGAATGATCAGGGGAGGGTCTAGAAGGGTCTGGGCGCTTTTAGACGGGTCCTGGGGGGCTCTAGAAGGGTCTGGAGGCTTTTAGAGGGGTTCTGGGGGGCCCTAGAAGGGTCTGGGTTCATTTAGAAGGATCCGGGGAGGGTCTAGAAAGGTCTGGGGGCTTTTAGGAGGGTCCTGGGAGGCTCTAGAAGGGTCTGGGGGCTTTTAGAATGATCCGGGGAGGGTCTAGAAGGGTCTGGGGGCCTTTAGAAGGGTCCTGGGTGTCTCTAGAATGGTCTGGGTTTTTTTCGAAGGGTCCTGGGGGCCTCTAGAAGGGTCTGGGGGCATTTAGAATGATACGGAGAGGGTCTAGAAAGGTCTGGGGTCCTTTAGAATGGTTCTGGGAGGCTCTAGAAGGGTCTGGGTGCTTTTAGAAGGGTCCTGGGAGGATCTGGAAGGGTCTGGGGGCTTTTAGAATGGTCCTGGGTGGCTCTAGAGGGTTCTGAGAGCTTTTAGAAGGGTCCTGGGTGTCTCTAGAAGGGTCTGGGGGCTTTTAGAAGGGTCCTGGGATGCTCTAGAAGGGTCTGGGGGCATTTAGATGGGTCCTGGGGTGCTCTAGAAGGGTCTGGGTGCCTTTAGAATGGTCCTGGGGGGCTCTAGAAGGGTCTGGGGGCTTTTAGAAGGGTCCTGGGGGCCTCTAGAAGGCTCTGAGTGTTTTTAGAAGGGTCCTGGGTTGCTCTAGAAGGGTATGGGGGCTTTTAGAAGGGTTCCGAGGTTCTCTAGAAGGGTCTGGGGGCATTTAAAAGTATCCTGGGGGCCTCTAGAAGGGTCTGGGATCTATTAGAGTGGTCCGGGGGGGCTCTAGAAGGGTCTAGGGGCTTTTAGAAGGGTCCTGGGCGCCTCTAGAAGGGTCTGGGGTCTTTTAGAATGATCCGGAGAGGGTCTAGAAAGGTCTGGGGGCCTTTAGAATGGTCCTGGGAGGCTCTAGAAGGGTCTGGGTGCTTTTAGAAGGGTCCTGGGAGGCTCTAGAAGGGTCTGGGTGCTTTTAGAAGGGTCCTGGGAGGCTCTAGAAGGGTCTGGGGGCCTTTAGAAGGGTCCTGGGTGTCTCTAGAATGGTCTGGGTTTTTTTCGAAGGGTCCTGGGGGCCTCTAGAAGGGTCTGGGGGCATTTAGAATGATACGGAGAGGGTCTAGAAAGGTCTGGGGTCCTTTAGAATGGTTCTGGGAGGCTCTAGAAGGGTCTGGGTGCTTTTAGAAGGGTCCTGGGAGGATCTGGAAGGGTCTGGGGGCTTTTAGAATGGTCCTGGGTGGCTCTAGAGGGTTCTGAGAGCTTTTAGAAGGGTCCTGGGTGTCTCTAGAAGGGTCTGGGGGCTTTTAGAAGGGTCCTGGGATGCTCTAGAAGGGTCTGGGGGCATTTAGATGGGTCCTGGGGTGCTCTAGAAGGGTCTGGGTGCCTTTAGAATGGTCCTGGGGGGCTCTAGAATGTTCTGCTGGCTTTCAGAAGGGTCCTGGGGTCCCCTAGAAGGGTCTGGGGTCTTTTAGAAGGGTCCGGGGGGGCTCTAGAAGGATCTGGGATCTATTAGAGGGGTTCGGGGGGGCTCTAGAAGGGTCTGGAGGCTTTTAGAAGGGTCCTGGGGGGCTCTAGAAGGGTCTGGGGGCTTTTAGGAGGGTCCTGGGAGGCTCTAGAAGGGTCTGGGGTCTTTTAGAAGGATCCGGGGACGGTCTAGAAGGGTCTGGGGGCCTTTAGAAGGGTCCTGGGAGTATCTAGAATGGTCTGGGGGCATTTAGAAGGGTCCTGGGGGCCTCTAGAAGGGTCTGGGGTCTTTTAGAATGATCCGGAGAGGGTCTAGAAAGGTCTGGGGGCCTTTAGAATGGTTCTGGGAGGCTCTAGAAGGGTCTGGGTGCTTTTAGAAGGGTCCTGGGAGGATCTAGAAGGGTCTGGGTGCTTTTAGAAGGGTCCTGGGTGGCTCTAGAGGGTTCTGGGGGCTTTTAGAAGGGTCCTGGGGGTCTCTAGAAGGGTCTGGGGGCTTTTAGAAGGGTCCTGGGGGGGTCTAGAAGGGTCAGGGGGCTTTTAGAATGGTCCTGGGAGGCTCTAGAAGGGTCTGGGGTCTTTCAGAAGGGTCCTGGAGGTCTCTAGAAGGGTCTGGGGGCTTTTAGAAGGGTCCTGGGAGCCTCTAGAAGGCTCTGAGTGTTTTTAGAAGGGTCCTGGGTTGCTCTAGAAGGGTATGGGGGCTTTTAGAAGGGTTCCGAGGTTCTCTAGAAGGGTCTGGGGGCATTTAAAAGTATCCTGGGGGCCTCTAGAAGGGTCTGGGATCTATTAGAGTGGTCCGGGGGGGCTCTAGAAGGGTCTAGGGGCTTTTAGAAGGGTCCTGGGCGCCTCTAGAAGGGTCTGGGGTCTTTTAGAATGATCCGGAGAGGGTCTAGAAAGGTCTGGGGGCCTTTAGAATGGTCCTGGGAGGCTCTAGAAGGGTCTGGGTGCTTTTAGAAGGGTCCTGGGAGGCTCTAGAAGGGTCTGGGTGCTTTTAGAAGGGTCCTGGGAGGCTCTAGAAGGGTCTGGGGGCTTTTAGAAGGGTCCTGGGGGTCTCTAGAAGGGTCTGGGTGCTTTTAGAAGGGTCCTCGGATGCTCTAGAAGGGTCTCGGGGCTTTTAGAATGGTCCTGGGGGTCTCTAGAAGGGTCTGGGATCTATTAGAGTGGTCAATGGGGGCTCTAGAAGGGTCTGGGGTCTTTTAGAAGGGTCCTGGGAGGCTCTAGAAGGGTCTGGGCGCTTTTAGAAGGGTCCTGGGGTTCTCTAGAAGGGTCTGGGGACTTATAGAAGGGTCCTGGGGGCCTCTAGAAGGGTCTGGGATCTATTAGAGGGGTTCGGGGGGGCTCTAGAAGGGTCTGGAGGCTTTTAGAAGGGTCTTGGGTGGCTCTAGAAGGGTCTGGGGTCTTTTAGAATAATCCGGGGAGGGTCTGGAAGTGTCTGTGTTCTTTTAGAATAGTCCTGGGAGGTTTTAAAAGGGTCTATTCTTTTAGAATGATCAGGGGAGGGTCTAGAAGGGTCTGGGCGCTTTTAGACGGGTCCTGGGGGGCTCTAGAAGGGTCTGGAGGCTTTTAGAGGGGTTCTGGGGGGCCCTAGAAGGGTCTGGGTTCATTTAGAAGGATCCGGGGAGGGTCTAGAAAGGTCTGGGGGCTTTTAGGAGGGTCCTGGGAGGCTCTAGAAGGGTCTGGGGGCTTTTAGAATGATCCGGGGAGGGTCTAGAAGGGTCTGGGGGCCTTTAGAAGGGTCCTGGGTGTCTCTAGAATGGTCTGGGTTTTTTTCGAAGGGTCCTGGGGGCCTCTAGAAGGGTCTGGGGGCATTTAGAATGATACGGAGAGGGTCTAGAAAGGTCTGGGATCCTTTAGAATGGTTCTGGGAGGCTCTAGAAGGGTCTGGGTGCTTTTAGAAGGGTCCTGGGAGGATCTGGAAGGGTCTGGGGGCTTTTAGAATGGTCCTGGGTGGCTCTAGAGGGTTCTGAGAGCTTTTAGAAGGGTCCTGGGTGTCTCTAGAAGGGTCTGGGGGCTTTTAGAAGGGTCCTGGGATGCTCTAGAAGGGTCTGGGGGCATTTAGATGGGTCCTGGGGGGCTCTAGAAGGGTCTGGGTGCCTTTAGAATGGTCCTGGGGGGCTCTAGAATGTTCTGCTGGCTTTCAGAAGGGTCCTGGGGTCCCCTAGAAGGGTCTGGGGTCTTTTAGAAGGGTCCGGGGGGGCTCTAGAAGGGTCTGGGCGCTTTTAGAAGGGTCCTGGGGTTCTCTAGAAGGGTCTGGGGACTTATAGAAGGGTCCTGGGGGCCTCTAGAAGGATCTGGGATCTATTAGAGGGGTTCGGGGGGGGCTCTAGAAGGGTCTGGAGGCTTTTAGAAGGGTCCTGGGGGGCTCTAGAAGGGTCTGGGGGCTTTAGAATGGTCCTGGGAGGCTCTAGAAGGGTCTGGGGGCTTTTAGAAGGATCCGGGGAGGGTCTAGAAGGGTCTGGGGGGTTTTAGAAGGGTCCTGGGTGCCTCTAGAAGGGTCTGGGTGCTTTTAGATGGGTCCTAGGGGGCTCTAGAAGCGTCAGGGGGCTTTTAGAAGGGTCCTGGGGGGCTCTAGAAGGGTATGGGGGCTTTTAGAATGATCCGGGGACGGTCTAGACGGGTCTGGGTACTTTTTGAAGTATCCTAGAGGGCTCTAGAATGGTCTGGGGACATTTAGAAGGATCCGGGGAGGGTCTAGAAGGGTGTGTGGGATTTTAGAAGGGTCCTGGGGGGGTCTAGAAGGGTCTGGGGGCTTTTAGAAGGGTCCTGGGGGGGTCTAGAAGGGTCTGGGGGCTTTTAGAATGGTCCGGGGGGGCTCTAGAAGGTTCTGGGTGCTTTTAGAAGCGTCCTGGTGGGCTCTAGAAGGGTCTGGTTGCTTTTAGAATGCTCCGGGAAGGGTCTAGAAGGTTCTGGGGGCTTTTAGAAGGGTCCTGGGAGGCTCTAGAAGGGTCTGGGGGCTTTTAGAAGCGTCCTGGAATGCTCTAGAAGGGTCTGGGGGCTTTTAGAAGGGTCCTGGGAGGCTCTAGAAGGGGCTGGGGGCTTTTAGAAGGGTCCTGGGTGGCTCTAGAAGGGTCTGGGTGCTTTTAGAAGGGTCCTGGGGCTCTCTAGAAGGGTCTGGGGGCTTTTAGAAGGGTCCTGGGAGGCTCTAGAAGGGTCTGGGGGCTTTTAGAAGCGTCCTGGAATGCTCTAGAAGGGTCTGGGTGCTTTTAGAAGGGTCCTGGGGGGCTCTAGAAGGTTCTGGGGGCTTTCAGAAAGGATCAGGGGGCCTCTAGAAGGGTCTGGAGGCTTTTAGAAGGGTCCTGGGGGGCTCTAGAAGGGTCTGGGGGCTTTTAGAAGGGTCCTGGGGTGCTCTAGAGGGGTCTTTGCACTTTTAGAAGGGACCTGGGGTGCTCTGGAAGGAACGGGGTGCCTTAAGAGGGGGCCTGGGGGGCTCTAGAAGGGTCTGGGGGCTTTTCGAAGGGTCCTGTGAGGCTCTAGAAGGGTCTGGGGGCTTTTAGATTGCCCCTGGGGGTCTCTAGAAATGTCTGGGGTCTTTTAGAAGGTTCCGGGGAGTGTCTATTAGATTCTGCGGCCTTTCAGAAAGGTCCTGGGGGGCTCTAGAAGGGTCTGGGGGCTTTTAGAAGGGTCCTGGGGGGTTCTAGAAGGGTCTGGGGTCTTTTAGAATGGTCCTGGGAGGTTCTAAAAGGGTCTGGGTGCTTTTAGAAGGGTCCTGGGGGCCTCTAGAAGGGTCTGAGTGCTTTTAGAAGGGTCCTGGGGGGCTCTAGAAGGGTCTGGGGGCTTTTAGAATGATCCGGGGAGGATCTAGAAGGTTCTGGGGCCTTTTAGAATGGTCCTCGGGGGCTCTAGAAGGGTCTGGGGGCTTTTAGAAGGGTCCCGGGGTTCTCTAGAAGGGTCTGGGGGCATTTTGAAGTATCCTGGGGGCCTCTAGAAGGGTCTGGGATCTATTAGAGTGGTCCGGGGGGGCTCTAGAAGGGTCTAGGGGCTTTTAGAAGGGTCCTGGGGGCCTATAGAAGGGTCTGGGAGCTTTTAGAATGATCCGGAAAGGGTCTAGAAAGGTCTGGGGGCCTTTAGAATGGTCCTGGGAGACTCTAGAAGGGTCTGGGTGCTTTTAGAAGTATCCTGGGAGGTCTAGAAGGGTCTGGGGGCTTTTAGAAGGGTCCTGGGTGGCTCTAGAGGGTCCTGGGGGCTTTTAGAAGGGTCCTGGGGTGCTCTAGAAGGGTCTGGGGGCATTTAGAAGGGTCCTGGGATGCTCTAGAAGGGTCTGGGTGCTTTTAGAAGGGTCCTCGGATGCTCTAGAAGGGTCTGGGGGCTTTTAGAATGGTCCTGGGGGGCTCTAGAAGGGTCTGGGGGCTTTTAGAAGAATCCGGGTAGGGTCTAGAAGGTTCTGGGGGCATTTAGAAGTATCCTGGGGGCCTCTAGAAGGGTCTGGAATCTATTAGAGGGGTCCGGGGGGGCTCTAGAAGGCTCTGGGGGCTTTTAGAAGGGTCCTGGGAGGCTCTAGAAGGGTCTGGGGGCATTTAGAAGGGTCCTGGGGTTCTCTAGAAGGGTCTGGGTACTTATAGAAGGGTCCTGGGGGCCTCTAGAAGGGTCTGGGATCTATTAGAGGGGTTCGGGGGGGCTCTAGAAGGGTCTGGAGGCTTTTAGAAGGGTCTTGGGGGGCTCTAGAAGGGTCTGGGGGCTTTTAGAATAATCCGGGGAGGGTCTAGAAGGGTCTGGGTTCTTTTAGAATAGTCCTGGGAGGTTTTAGAAGGGTCTGGGGTCTTTTAGAATTATCAGGGGAGGGTCTAGAAGGGTCTGGGCGCTTTTAGACGGGTCCTGGGGGGCTCTAGAAGGGTCTGGAGGCTTTTAGAGGGGTTCTGGGGGGCCCTAGAAGGGTCTGGGTTCATTTAGAAGGATCCGGGGAGGGTCTGGAAAGGTCTGGGGGCTTTTAGGAGGGTCCTGGGAGGCTCTAGAAGGGTCTGGGGGCTTTTAGAATGATCCGGGGACGGTCTAGAAGGGTCTGGGTGCCTTTAGAAGGGTCCTGGGTGTCTCTAGAATGGTCTGGGGGCATTTAGAAGTGTCCTGGGGGCCTCTAGAAGGGTCTGGGGGCTTTTAGAATGATCCGGAGAGGGTCTAGAAAGGTCTGGGGGCCTTTAGAATGGTTCTGGGAGGCTCTAGAAGGGTCTGGGTGCTTTTAGAAGGGTCCTGGGAGGATCTAGAAGGGTCTGGGTGCTTTTAGAAGGGTCCTGGGTGGCTCTAGAGTGTTCTGGGGGCTTTTAGAAGGGTCCTGGGGGTCTCTAGAAGGGTCTGGGGGCTTTTAGAAGGGTCCTGGGGGGGTCTAGAAGGGTCTGGGGGCTTTTAGAATGGTCCTGGGAGGCTCTAGAAGGGTCTGGGGTCTTTCAGAAGGGTCCTGGAGGTCTCTAGAAGGGTCTGGGGGCTTTTAGAAGGGTCCTGGGGGCCTCTAGAAGGCTCTGAGTGTTTTTAGAAGGGTCCTGGGTTGCTCTAGAAGGGTATGGGGGCTTTTAGAAGGGTTCTGAGGTTCTCTAGAAGGGTCTGGGGGCATTTAAAAGTATCCTGGGGGCCTCTAGAAGGGTCTGGGATCTATTAGAGTGGTCCGGGGGGGCTCTAGAAGGGTCTAGGGGCTTTTAGAAGGGTCCTGGGGGGCTCTAGAAGGGTCTGGGGGCTTTAGAATGGTCCTGGGAGGCTCTAGAAGGGTCTGGGGTCTTTTAGAAGGGTCCTCGGGGGCTCTAGAAGGGTCTGGGGGCTTTTAGAATGGTCCTGGGGGGCTCTAGAATGGTCTGGGTTCTTTTAGAAGAATCCGGGTAGGGTCTAGAAGATTCTGGGGGCATTTAGAAGTATCCTGGGGGCCTCTAGAAGGGTCTGGGATCTATTAGAGGGGTCCGGGGGGGCTCTAGAAGGGTCTGGGGTTTTTTAGAAGGGTCCGGGGGGGCTCTAGAAGGGTCTGGGGGCTTTTAGAAGAGTCCTGGGGGCCTCTAGAAGGGTCTGGGTGCTATAGAACGGTCCTGGGAGGATCTAGAAAGGTCTGGGTTCTTTTAGAAGGATCCGGGGAGTGTCTAGAAGGGTCTGGGGCCTTTTAGAAGGGTCCTGGGTGCCTCTAGAAGGGTCTGGGTGCTTTTAGAAGGGTCCTGGGGGCCTCTAGAAGGGTCTGGGGGCTTTTAGAATGATCCGGGGACGGTCTAGAAGGGTCTGGGTGCATTTAGAAGGGTCCTGGGGGTCTCTTGAAGGGTCTGGGGGCTTCTAGAAGGGTCCTGGGAGGCTCTAGAAGGGTCTGGTTGCTTTTAGAAAGGTCCTGGGGGGCTCTAGAAGGGTCTGGGGGCTTTTAGACGGGTCCTGGGGGCCTCTAGAAGGGTATGGGGTCTTTTAGAAGGGTCCGGGGCGGCTCTAGAAGGGTCTGGGGGCTTGTAGAAGGGTCCTGGAAGGCTCTAGAAGGGTCTGGGGGCTTTTAGAAGGGTCCTGGGGGGGTCTAGAAGGGTCTGGGGGCTTTTAGAATGGTCCGGGGGGGCTCTAGAAGGTTCTGGGTGCTTTTAGAAGCGTCCTGGTGGGCTCTAGAAGGGTCTGGGGGCTTTTAGAATGATCCGGGAAGGGTCTAGAAGGTTCTGGGGGCTTTTAGAAGGGTCCTGGGAGGCTCTAGAAGGGTCTGGGGGCTTTTAGAAGCGTCCTGGAATGCTCTAGAAGGGTCTGGGGGCTTTTAGAAGGGTCCTGGGAGGCTCTAGAAGGGGCTGGGGGCTTTTAGAAGGGTCCTGGGTGGCTCTAGAAGGGTCTGGGTGCTTTTAGAAGGGTCCTGGGGCTCTCTAGAAGGGTCTGGGGGCTTTTAGAAGGGTCCTGGTAGGCTCTAGAAGGGTCTGGGGGCTTTTAGAAGCGTCCTGGAATGCTCTAGAAGGGTCTGGGTGCTTTTAGAAGGGTCCTGGGGGGCTCTAGAAGGTTCTGGGGGCTTTCAGAAAGGATCAGGGGGCCTCTAGAAGGGTCTGGAGGCTTTTAGAAGGGTCCTGGGGGGCTCTAGAAGGGTCTGGGGGCTTTTAGAAGGGTCCTGGGGTGCTCTAGAGGGGTCTTTGCACTTTTAGAAGGGACCTGGGGTGCTCTGGAAGGAACGGGGTGCCTTAAGAGGGGGCCTGGTAGGCTCTAGAAGGGTCTGGGGGCTTTTCGAAGGGTCCTGTGAGGCTCTAGAAGGGTCTGGGGGCTTTTAGATTGCCCCTGGGGGTCTCTAGAAATGTCTGGGGTCTTTTAGAAGGTTCCGGGGAGTGTCTATTAGATTCTGCGGCCTTTCAGAAAGGTCCTGGGGGGCTCTAGAAGGGTCTGGGGGCTTTTAGAAGGGTCCTGGGGGGTTCTAGAAGGGTCTGGGGTCTTTTAGAATGGTCCTGGGAGGTTCTAAAAGGGTCTGGGTGCTTTTAGAAGGGTCCTGGGGGCCTCTAGAAGGGTCTGAGTGCTTTTAGAAGGGTCCTGGGGGGCTCTAGAAGGGTCTGGGGGCTTTTAGAAGGGTCCCGGGGTTCTCTAGAAGGGTCTGGGGGCATTTTGAAGTATCCTGGGGGCCTCTAGAAGGGTCTGGGATCTATTAGAGTGGTCCGGGGGGGCTCTAGAAGGGTCTAGGGGCTTTTAGAAGGGTCCTGGGGGCCTATAGAAGGGTCTGGGAGCTTTTAGAATGATCCGGAAAGGGTCTAGAAAGGTCTGGGGGCCTTTAAAATGGTCCTGGGAGACTCTAGAAGGGTCTGGGTGCTTTTAGAAGTATCCTGGGAGGTCTAGAAGGGTCTGGGGGCTTTTAGAAGGGTCCTGGGTGGCTCTAGAGGGTCCTGGGGGCTTTTAGAAGGGTCCTGGGGTGCTCTAGAAGGGTCTGGGGGCATTTAGAAGGGTCCTGGGATACTCTAGAAGGGTCTGGGTGCTTTTAGAAGGGTCCTCGGATGCTCTAGAAGGGTCTGGGGGCTTTTAGAATGGTCCTGGGGGGCTCTAGAAGGGTCTGGGGGCTTTTAGAAGAATCCGGGTAGGGTCTAGAAGGTTCTGGGGGCATTTAGAAGTATCCTGGGGGCCTCTAGAAGGGTCTGGAATCTATTAGAGGGGTCCGGGGGGGCTCTAGAAGGCTCTGGGGGCTTTTAGAAGGGTCCTGGGAGGCTCTAGAAGGGTCTGGGGGCATTTAGAAGGGTCCTGGGGTTCTCTAGAAGGGTCTGGGTACTTATAGAAGGGTCCTGGGGGCCTCTAGAAGGGTCTGGGATCTATTAGAGGGGTTCGGGGGGGCTCTAGAAGGGTCTGGAGGCTTTTAGAAGGGTCTTGGGGGGCTCTAGAAGGGTCTGGGGGCTTTTAGAATAATCCGGGGAGGGTCTAGAAGGGTCTGGGTTCTTTTAGAATAGTCCTGGGAGGTTTTAGAAGGGTCTGGGGTCTTTTAGAATGATCAGGGGAGGGTCTAGAAGGGTCTGGGCGCTTTTAGACGGGTCCTGGGGGGCTCTAGAAGGGTCTGGAGGCTTTTAGAGGGGTTCTGGGGGGCCCTAGAAGGGTCTGGGTTCATTTAGAAGGATCCGGGGAGGGTCTGGAAAGGTCTGGGGGCTTTTAGGAGGGTCCTGGGAGGCTCTAGAAGGGTCTGGGGGCTTTTAGAATGATCCGGGGACGGTCTAGAAGGGTCTGGGGGCCTTTAGAAGGGTCCTGGGGGTCTCTAGAATGGTCTGGGGGCATTTAGAAGGGTCCTGGGGGCCTCTAGAAGGGTCTGGGGGCTTTTAGAATGATCCGGAGAGGGTCTAGAAAGGTCTGGGGGCCTTTAGAATGGTTCTGGGAGGCTCTAGAAGGGTCTGGGTGCTTTTAGAAGGGTCCTGGGAGGATCTAGAAGGGTCTGGGTGCTTTTAGAAGGGTCCTGGGTGGCTCTAGAGGGTTCTAGGGGCTTTTAGAAGGGTCCTGGGGGTCTCTAGAAGGGTCTGGGGGCTTTTAGAAGGGTCCTGGGGGGGTCTAGAAGGGTCTGGGGGCTTTTAGAATGGTCCTGGGAGGCTCTAGAAGGGTCTGGGGTCTTTCAGAAGGGTCCTGGAGGTCTCTAGAAGGGTCTGGGGGCTTTTAGAAGGGTCCTGGGGGCCTCTAGAAGGCTCTGAGTGTTTTTAGAAGGGTCCTGGGTTGCTCTAGAAGGGTATGGGGGCTTTTAGAAGGGTTCCGAGGTTCTCTAGAAGGGTCTGGGGGCATTTAAAAGTATCCTGGGGGCCTCTAGAAGGGTCTGGGATCTATTAGAGTGGTCCGGGGGGGCTCTAGACAGGGTCTAGGGGCTTTTAGAAGGGTCCTGGGCGCCTCTAGAAGGGTCTGGGGTCTTTTAGAATGATCCGGAGAGGGTCTAGAAAGGTCTGGGGGCCTTTAGAATGGTCCTGGGAGGCTCTAGAAGGGTCTGGGTGCTTTTAGAAGGGTCCTGGGAGGCTCTAGAAGGGTCTGGGTGCTTTTAGAAGGGTCCTGGGAGGCTCTAGAAGGGTCTGGGGGCTTTTAGAAGGGTCCTGGGATGCTCTAGAAGGGTCTGGGTGCTTTTAGAAGGGTCCTCGGATGCTCTAGAAGGGTCTCGGGGCTTTTAGAATGGTCCTGGGGGTCTCTAGAAGGGTCTGGGATCTATTAGAGTGGTCAATGGGGGCTCTAGAAGGGTCTGGGGTCTTTTAGAAGGGTCCTGGGAGGCTCTAGAAGGGTCTGGGCGCTTTTAGAAGGGTCCTGGGGTTCTCTAGAAGGGTCTGGGGACTTATAGAAGGGTCCTGGGGGCCTCTAGAAGGGTCTGGGATCTATTAGAGGGGTTCGGGGGGGCTCTAGAAGGGTCTGGAGGCTTTTAGAAGGGTCTTGGGTGGCTCTAGAAGGGTCTGGGGTCTTTTAGAATAATCCGGGGAGGGTCTGGAAGTGTCTGGGTTCTTTTTAGAATAGTCCTGGGAGGTTTTAAAAGGGTCTGGGTTCTTTTAGAATGATCAGGGGAGGGTCTAGAAGGGTCTGGGCGCTTTTAGACGGGTCCTGGGGGGCTCTAGAAGGGTCTGGAGGCTTTTAGAGGGGTTCTGGGGGGCCCTAGAAGGGTCTGGGTTCATTTAGAAGGATCCGGGGAGGGTCTAGAAAGGTCTGGGGGCTTTTAGGAGGGTCCTGGGAGGCTCTAGAAGGGTCTGGGGGCTTTTAGAATGATCCGGGGAGGGTCTAGAAGGGTCTGGGGGCCTTTAGAAGGGGTCCTGGGTGTCTCTAGAATGGTCTGGGTTTTTTTCGAAGGGTCCTGGGGGCCTCTAGAAGGGTCTGGGGGGCATTTAGAATGATACGGAGAGGGTCTAGAAAGGTCTGGGGTCCTTTAGAATGGTTCTGGGAGGCTCTAGAAGGGTCTGGGTGCTTTTAGAAGGGTCCTGGGAGGATCTGGAAGGGTCTGGGGGCTTTAGAATGGTCCTGGGTGGCTCTAGAGGGTTCTGAGAGCTTTTAGAAGGGTCCTGGGTGTCTCTAGAAGGGTCTGGGGGCTTTTAGAAGGGTCCTGGGATGCTCTAGAAGGGTCTGGGGGCATTTAGATGGGTCCCTGGGGTGCTCTAGAAGGGTCTGGGTGCCTTTAGAATGGTCCTGGGGGGCTCTAGAAGGGTCTGGGGGCTTTTAGAAGGGTCCTGGGGGCCTCTAGAAGGCTCTGAGTGTTTTTAGAAGGGTCCTGGGTTGCTCTAGAAGGGTATGGGGGCTTTTAGAAGGGTTCCGAGGTTCTCTAGAAGGGTCTGGGGGCATTTAAAAGTATCCTGGGGGCCTCTAGAAGGGTCTGGGATCTATTAGAGTGGTCCGGGGGGGCTCTAGAAGGGTCTAGGGGCTTTTAGAAGGGTCCTGGGCGCCTCTAGAAGGGTCTGGGGTCTTTTAGAATGATCCGGAGAGGGTCTAGAAAGGTCTGGGGGCCTTTAGAATGGTCCTGGGAGGCTCTAGAAGGGTCTGGGTGCTTTTAGAAGGGTCCTGGGAGGCTCTAGAAGGGTCTGGGTGCTTTTAGAAGGGTCCTGGGAGGCTCTAGAAGGGTCTGGGGGCTTTTAGAAGGGTCCTGGGATGCTCTAGAAGGGTCTGGGTGCTTTTAGAAGGGTCCTCGGATGCTCTAGAAGGGTCTCGGGGCTTTTAGAATGGTCCTGGGGGTCTCTAGAAGGGTCTGGGATCTATTAGAGTGGTCAATGGGGGCTCTAGAAGGGTCTGGGGTCTTTTAGAAGGGTCCTGGGAGGCTCTAGAAGGGTCTGGGCGCTTTTAGAAGGGTCCTGGGGTTCTCTAGAAGGGTCTGGGGACTTATAGAAGGGTCCTGGGGGCCTCTAGAAGGGTCTGGGATCTATTAGAGGGGTTCGGGGGGGCTCTAGAAGGGTCTGGAGGCTTTTAGAAGGGTCTTGGGTGGCTCTAGAAGGGTCTGGGGTCTTTTAGAATAATCCGGGGAGGGTCTGGAAGTGTCTGGGTTCTTTTAGAATAGTCCTGGGAGGTTTTAAAAGGGTCTGGGTTCTTTTAGAATGATCAGGGGAGGGTCTAGAAGGGTCTGGGCGCTTTTAGACGGGTCCTGGGGGGCTCTAGAAGGGTCTGGAGGCTTTTAGAGGGGTTCTGGGGGGCCCTAGAAGGGTCTGGGTTCATTTAGAAGGATCCGGGGAGGGTCTAGAAAGGTCTGGGGGCTTTTAGGAGGGTCCTGGGAGGCTCTAGAAGGGTCTGGGGGCTTTTAGAATGATCCGGGGAGGGTCTAGAAGGGTCTGGGGGCCTTTAGAAGGGTCCTGGGTGTCTCTAGAATGGTCTGGGTTTTTTTCGAAGGGTCCTGGGGGCCTCTAGAAGGGTCTGGGGGCATTTAGAATGATACGGAGAGGGTCTAGAAAGGTCTGGGGTCCTTTAGAATGGTTCTGGGAGGCTCTAGAAGGGTCTGGGTGCTTTTAGAAGGGTCCTGGGAGGATCTGGAAGGGTCTGGGGGCTTTTAGAATGGTCCTGGGTGGCTCTAGAGGGTTCTGAGAGCTTTTAGAAGGGTCCTGGGTGTCTCTAGAAGGGTCTGGGGGCTTTTAGATGGGTCCTGGGATGCTCTAGAAGGGTCTGGGGGCATTTAGATGGGTCCTGGGGGGCTCTAGAAGGGTCTGGGTGCCTTTAGAATGGTCCTGGGGGGCTCTAGAATGTTCTGCTGGCTTTCAGAAGGGTCCTGGGGTCCCCTAGAAGGGTCTGGGGTCTTTTAGAAGGGTCCGGGGGGGCTCTAGAAGGGTCTGGGGGCTTTAGAATGGTCCTGGGAGGCTCTAGAAGGGTCTGGGGTCTTTTAGAAGGATCCGGGGAGGGTCTAGAAGGGTCTGGGGGGTTTTAGAAGGGTCCTGGGTGCCTCTAGAAGGGTCTGGGTGCTTTTAGATGGGTCCTAGGGGGCTCTAGAAGCGTCAGGGGTCTTTTAGAAGGGTCCTGGGGGGCTCTAGAAGGGTATGGGGGCTTTTAGAATGATCCGGGGACGGTCTAGACGGGTCTGGGTACTTTTTGAAGGATCCTAGAGGGCTCTAGAATGGTCTGGGGACATTTAGAAGGATCCGGGGAGGGTCTAGAAGGGTCTGGGGGCTTGTAGAAGGGTCCTGGGGGGCTCTAGAAGGGTCTCGGGGCTTTTAGAAGGGTCCTGGGGGCCTCTAGAAGGGTCTGGTTCCTTTTAGAAGGGTCCTGGGGAGCTCTAGAAGGGTCTGGGGGCTTGTAGAAGGGTCCTGGGGGCCGCTAGAAGGGTCTGGGTGCTTATAGAAGGGTCCTGGGGGGCTCTAGAATGGTCTGGGGGCTTGTAGAAGGGTCCTGGGGGGCTCTAGAATGTTCTGGGGGCTTTTAGAAGGGTCCTTGGGCTCTAGAAGGGTCTGGGGGCTTGTAGAAAGGTCCTGGGAGGCTCTAGAAGGGCCTGGGAGCTTTTATAAGGGTCCTGGGTTGCTCTAGAAGGGTCTGGGGGCTTTTAGAAGGGTCCTGGGAGGATCTAGAAGGGTCTGGGGGCTTTTAGATGGGTCCTGGGTGGCTCTAGAAGGGTCTGGGTGCATTTAGAAGGGTCCTGTGGGTCTCTAGAAGGGTCTGGGAGTTTTTAGAAGGGTCCTGGGAGGCTCTAGAAGGTTCTGGGGGCTTTCAGAAGGGTCCAGGGGGCTTCTAGAAGGGTCTGGAGAATTTTAGAAGGGTCCGGGGGGGCTCTAGAAGGGTCTGGGGGCTTTTAGAAGGGTCCTGGGGTGATCTAGAAGGGTCTGGGGACTTTAAGAGGTGCCCTGGGGGGCTCTAGAAGGGTCTGGGGTCTTTTAGAAGGGTCCTGGGGTGCTCTATAAGGGTCTGGGGACTTTTAGAATGCTCCTGGGGATCTCTAGAAGTGTCTGGGGTCTTTTAGAAAGATCCGGGGAGTGTCTAGATGTGTCTGCGGCCTTTCAGAAGGGTCCGGGGGGGCTCTAGAAGAGTCTGGGGGCTTTTAGAAGGGTCCTGGGAGGCTCTAGAAGGGTCTGGGATCTATTAGAGGGGTCCTGGGGGGCTCTAGAATGGTCTGGGGGCTTTTAGAAGGCTCTTGGGAGGCTCTAGAAGGGTCTGGGTGCTTTTAGAAGGGTCCTGGGGTTCTCTAGAAGGGTCTGGGATCTATTATAGGGGTTCGGGGGGGCTCTAGAAGGGTCTGGGTGCATTTAGATGGATCCGCGGAGGGTCTAGAAGGGTCTGGGGGCTTTTAGAAGGGTCCTGGGGGGCTCTAGAAGGGTCTGGGTGCCTTTAGAAGGGTCCTGGTGGGCTCTAGAATGTTCTGCTGGTTTTTAGAAGGGTCCTGGGTGGCTCTAGAGAGTCCTGGGGGCTTTTAGAAGGGTACTGGGGTGCTCTAGAAGGGTCTGGGGGCTTTTAGAAGGGTCCTGGGATGCTCTAGAAGGGTCTGGGTGCTTTTAGAATGGTCCTCGGATGCTCTAGAAGGGAATGGGGGCTTTTAGAATGGTCTTGGGGGGCTCTAGAAGGGTCTGGGAGCTTTTAGAAGAATCCGGGTAGGGTCTAGACGGTTCTGGGGGCATTTAGAAGTATCCTGGGGGCCTCTAGAAGGGTCTGGGATCTATTAGAGGGGTCCGGGGGGGCTCTAGAAGGCTCTGGGGGCTTTTAGAAGGGTCCTGGGAGGCTCTAGAAGGGTCTGGGGGCTTTTAGAAGGGTCCTGGGGTTCTCTAGAAGGGTCTGGGGACTTATAGAAGGGTCCTGGGGGCCTCTAGAAGGGTCTGGGATCTATTAGAGCGGTTCGGGGGGGCTCTAGAAGGGTCTGGAGGCTTTTAGAAGGGTCTTGGGGGGCTCTAGAAGGGTCTGGGGGCTTTTAGAATAATCCGGGGAGGGTCTAGAAGGGTCTGGGTTCTTTTAGAATAGTCCTGGGAGGTTTTAGAAGGGTCTGGGGTCTTTTAGAATGATCAGGGGAGGGTCTAGAAGGGTCTGGGCGCTTTTAGACGGGTGTTGGGGGGCTCTAGAAGGGTCTGGAGGCTTTTAGAGGAGTTCTGGGGGGCCCTAGAAGGGTCTGGGTTCATTTAGAATGATCCGGGGAGGGTCTAGAAAGGTCTGGGGGCTTTTAGGAGGGTCCTGGGAGGCTCTAGAAGGGTCTGGGGGCTTTTAGAATGATCCGGGGAGGGTCTAGAAGGGTCTGGGGGCCTTTAGAAGGGTCCTGGGGGTCTCTAGAATGGTCTGGGGGCTTTTAGAAGGGTCCTGGGGGCCTCTAGAAGGGTCTGGGGGCTTATAGAATGATGCGGAGAGGGTCTAGAAAGGTCTGGGTGCCTTTAGAATGGTTCTGGGAGGCTCTAGAAGGGTCTGGGTGCTTTTAGAAGGGTCCTGGGAGGATCTAGAAGGGTCTGGGTGCTTTTAGAAGGGTCCTGGGTGGCTCTAGAGGGTTCTGGGGGCTTTTAGAAGGGTCCTGGGGGTCTCTAGAAGGGTCTGGGGGCTTTTAGAAGGGTCCTGGGAGGGTCTAGAATGGTATGGGGGCATTTAAAATAATCCTGGGAGGCTGTAGAAGGGTCTGGGGTCTTTCAGAAGGGTCCTGGAGGTCTCTAGAAGGGTCTGGGGGCTTTTAGAAGGGTCCTGGGGGGCTCTAGAAGGGTCTGGGGGCTTTTAGAATGATCCGGGGAGGATCTAGAAGGTTCTGGGGGCTTTTAGAAGGGTCCTGGGGGGCTCTAGAAGGGTCTGGGGGCTTTTAGAATGATCCGGAGAGGGTCTAGAAAGGTCTGGGTGCCTTTAGAATGGTCCTGGGAGGCTCTAGAAGGGTGTGGAGGCTTTTAGAAGGGTCCTGGGAGGCTCTAGAAGGGTCTGGGGGCTTTTAGAATCGTCCTGGGTGGATCTAGAGGGTCCTGGGGTCTTTTAGAATAGTCCTGGGTGGATCTAGAGGGTCCTGGGGGCTTTTAGAAGGGTCCTGGGATGCTCTAGAAGGGTCTGGGTGCTTTTAGAAGGGTCCTCGGAATCTCTAGAAGGGTCTCGGGGCTTTTAGAAGGGTCCTGGGGGGCTCTAGAATGGTCTGGGGGCTTTTAGAAGAATCCCGGTAGGGTCTAGAATGTTCTGGGGGCATTTAGAAGTGTCCTGGGGGTCTCTAGAAGGGTCTGGGATCTATTAGAGTGGTCCGGGGGGGCTCTAGAAGGGTCTGGGGGCTTTTAGAAGGGTCCTGGGAGGCTCTAGAAGGGTCTGGGCGCTTTTAGAAGGGTCCTGGGGTTCTCTAGAAGGGTCTGGGGACTTATAGAAGGGTCCTGGGGGCCTCTAGAAGGGTCTGGGATCTATTAGAGGGGTTCGGGGGGGCTCTAGAAGGGTCTGGAGGCTTTTAGAAGGGTCTTGGGGGGCTCTAGAATGGTCTGGGGGCTTTTAGAATAATCCGGGGAGGGTCTAGAAGGGTCTGGGTTCTTTTAGAATAGTCCTGGGAGGTTTTAGAAGGGGCTGTGGTCTTTTAGAATGATCAGGGGAGGGTCTAGAAGGGTCTGGGCGCTTTTAGACGGGTCCTGGGGGGGTCTAGAAGGGTCTGGAGGCTTTTAAAGGGGATCTGGGGGGCCCTAGATGGGTCTGGGTTCATTTAGAAGGATCCGGGGAGGGTCTAGAAAGGTCTGGGGGCTTTTAGGAGGGGCCCTGGGAGGCTCTAGAAGGGTCTGGGTGCTTTTAGAAGGGTCCTGGGGGCCTCTAGAAGGGTCTGAGTGTTTTTAGACGGGTCCTGGGGGGCTCTAGAAGGGTCTGGGGGCTTTTAGAATGATCCGGGGAGGATCTAGAAGGTTCTGGGGGCTTTTAGAAGGGTCCTGGGGGGCTCTAGAAGGGTCTGGGGGCTTTTAGAAGGGTCCCGGGGTTCTCTAGAAGGGTCTGGGGGCATTATAGAAGTATCCTGGGGGCCTCTAGAAGGGTCTGGGATCTATTAGAGTGGTTTGGGGTGGCTCTAGAAGGGTCTGGGGGCTTTTAGAAGGGTCCTGGGGGCCTCTAGAAGGGTCTGGGGGATTTGAGAATGATCCGGAGAGGGTCTAGAAAGGTCTGGGGGCATTTAGAATGGTCCTGGGAGGCTCTAGAAGGGTGTGGAGGCTTTTAGAAGGGTCCTGTTAGGCTCTAGAAGGGTCTGGGGGCTTTTAGAAGCGTCCTGGGTGGATCTAGAGGGTCCTGGGGGCTTTTAGAAGGGTCCTGGGATGCTCTAGAAGGGTCTGGGTGCTTTTAGAAGGGTCCTCGGATGCTCTAGAAGGGTCTCGGGGCTTTTAGAATGGTCCTGGGGGGCTCTAGAATGGTCTGGGGGCTTTTAGAAGAATCCGGGTAGGGTCTAGAAGGTTCTGGGGGCATTTAGAAGTATCCTGGGGGCCTCTAGAAGGGTCTGGGATCTATTAGAGTGGTCCGGGGGGGCTCTAGAAGGGTCTGGGGTCTTTTAGAAGGGTCCTGGGGTTCTCTAGAATGGTCTGGGGACTTATAGAAGGGTCCTGGGGGCCTCTAGAAGGGTCTGGGATCTATTAGAGTGGTTCGGGGGAGCTCTAGAAGGGTCTGGAGGCTTTTAGAAGGGTCTTGGGGGGCTCTAGAATGGTCTGGGGGCTTTTAGAATAATCCGGGGAGGGTCTAGAAGGGTCTGGGTTCTTTTAGAATAGTCCTGGGAGGTTTTAGAAGGGGCTGTGGCCTTTTAGAATGATCAGGGGAGGGTCTAGAAGGGTCTGGGCGCATTTAGACGGGTCCTGGGGGGCTCTAGAAGGGTCTGGAGGCTTTTAGAGGGGTTCTGGGGGCCCTAGATGGGTCTGGGTTCATTTAGAATGATCCGGGGAGGGTCTTAGAAGCGTCCTGGGTGGATCTAGAGGGTCCTGGGGGCTTTTAGGAGGGTCCTGGCAGGCTCTAGAAGGGTCTGGGTGCTTTTAGAATGATCCGGGGAGGGTCTAGAAAGGTCTGGGGGCCTTTAGAAGGGTCCTGGGGGCCTCTAGAAGGGTCTGGGGGCTATTAGAATGATCCGGAGAGAGTCTAGAAAGGTCTGGGGGCCTTTAGAATGGTCCTGGGAGGCTCTAGAAGGGTCTGGGGTCTTTCAGAAGGGTCCTGGAGGTCTCTAGAAAGGTCTGGGTGCTTTTAGAAGGGTCCTGGGGGCCTCTACAAGGGTCTGAGTGTTTTTAGAAGCGTCCTGGGGGGCTCTAGAAGGGTCTGGGGGCTTTAGAATGGTCCTGGGAGGTTATAGAATTTTCTGGGGTCTTTCAGAAGGGTCCTGGGGGTCTCTAGAAGGGTCTGGGGGCTTTTAGAAGGGTCCTGGGGGGCTCTAGAATGTTCTGCTGGCTTTCAGAAGGGTCCTGGGGTCCTCTAGAAGGGTCTGGGGGCTTTTAGAAGGGTCCGGGGGGCTCTAGAAGGGTCTGGGGGCTTTTAGAAGGGTCCTGGGGTGCTCTAGAAGGGTCTGGGGAGTTTTAGAAGGGTCCTGGGGTGCTCTAGAAATGACGGGGTGCATTAAGAAGGGCCCTGGGGGCTCTAGAAGTGTCTGGGGACTTTTAGAAGGGTCCTGGGGTGCTCTAGAAGGGTCTAGGGGCTTTTAGAAGGGTCCTGGGGGGCTTTAGAAGGGTCTGGGGGCTTTTAGAAGGGTCCTGGGGGCCTCTAGAAGGGTCTGGGGGCTTTAGAATGGTCCTGGGAGGCTATAGAAGGGTCTGGGGTCTTTCAGAAGTATCCGGGGAGGGTCTAGAAGGGTCTGGGGGCTTTTAGAAGGGTCCTGGGTGCCTCTAGAAGGGTCTGGGTGCTTTTAGATGGGTCCTAGGGGGCTCTAGAAGCGTCAGGGGGCTTTTAGAAGGGTCCTGGGGGGCTCTAGAAGGGTCTGGGTGCTTTTAGATGGGTCCTAGGGGGCTCTAGAAGCGTCAGGGGGCTTTTAGAAGGGTCCTGGGGGGCTCTAGAAGGGTCTGGGTGCTTTTAGATTGATCCGGGGACGGTCTAGACGGGTCTGGGTGCTTTTTGAAGGATCCTAGGGGGCTCTAGAAGGGTCTAGGGGCTTTCAGATGGATCCGGGGAGGGTCTAGAAGGGTCTGGGGGATTTTAGAAGGGTCCTGGTGGTCTCTAGAAGGGTCTGGGGGCTTTTAGAAGGGTCCTGGGAGGCTCTAGAAGGGTCTGGCTGCTTTTATAAGGGTCCTGGAGAGCCTCTAGAAGGGTCTGGGTGCTTTTAGAAAGGTCCTGGGGGCTCTAGAAGGGTCTAGAGGCTTTTAGACGGGTCCTGGGGTCCTCTAGAAGGGTATGGGGGCTTTTAGAAGGGTCCTGGTTGGCTCTAGAAGGGTCTGGGGTCTTTTAGAATGATCCGGAGAGGGTCTAGAAAGGTCTGGGGGCCTTTAGAATGGTCCTGGGAGGCTCTAGAAGGGTCTGGGTGCTTTTAGAAGGGTCCTGGGAGGCTCTAGAAGGGTCTGGGTGCTTTTAGAAGGGTCCTGGGAGGCTCTAGAAGGGTCTGGGGGCTTTTAGAAGGGTCCTGGGATGCTCTAGAAGGGTCTGGGTGCTTTTAGAAGGGTCCTCGGATGCTCTAGAAGGGTCTCGGGGCTTTTAGAATGGTCCTGGGGGTCTCTAGAAGGGTCTGGGATCTATTAGAGTGGTCAATGGGGGCTCTAGAAGGGTCTGGGGTCTTTTAGAAGGGTCCTGGGAGGCTCTAGAAGGGTCTGGGCGCTTTTAGAAGGGTCCTGGGGTTCTCTAGAAGGGTCTGGGGACTTATAGAAGGGTCCTGGGGGCCTCTAGAAGGGTCTGGGATCTATTAGAGGGGTTCGGGGGGGCTCTAGAAGGGTCTGGAGGCTTTTAGAAGGGTCTTGGGTGGCTCTAGAAGGGTCTGGGGTCTTTTAGAATAATCCGGGGAGGGTCTGGAAGTGTCTGGGTTCTTTTAGAATAGTCCTGGGAGGTTTTAAAAGGGTCTGGGTTCTTTTAGAATGATCAGGGGAGGGTCTAGAAGGGTCTGGGCGCTTTTAGACGGGTCCTGGGGGGCTCTAGAAGGGTCTGGAGGCTTTTAGAGGGGTTCTGGGGGGCCCTAGAAGGGTCTGGGTTCATTTAGAAGGATCCGGGGAGGGTCTAGAAAGGTCTGGGGGCTTTTAGGAGGGTCCTGGGAGGCTCTAGAAGGGTCTGGGGGCTTTTAGAATGATCCGGGGAGGGTCTAGAAGGGTCTGGGGGCCTTTAGAAGGGTCCTGGGTGTCTCTAGAATGGTCTGGGTTTTTTTCGAAGGGTCCTGGGGGCCTCTAGAAGGGTCTGGGGGCATTTAGAATGATACGGAGAGGGTCTAGAAAGGTCTGGGGTCCTTTAGAATGGTTCTGGGAGGCTCTAGAAGGGTCTGGGTGCTTTTAGAAGGGTCCTGGGAGGATCTGGAAGGGTCTGGGGGCTTTTAGAATGGTCCTGGGTGGCTCTAGAGGGTTCTGAGAGCTTTTAGAAGGGTCCTGGGTGTCTCTAGAAGGGTCTGGGGGCTTTTAGAAGGGTCCTGGGATGCTCTAGAAGGGTCTGGGGGCATTTAGATGGGTCCTGGGGTGCTCTAGAAGGGTCTGGGTGCCTTTAGAATGGTCCTGGGGGGCTCTAGAAGGGTCTGGGGGCTTTTAGAAGGGTCCTGGGGGCCTCTAGAAGGCTCTGAGTGTTTTTAGAAGGGTCCTGGGTTGCTCTAGAAGGGTATGGGGGCTTTTAGAAGGGTTCCGAGGTTCTCTAGAAGGGTCTGGGGGCATTTAAAAGTATCCTGGGGGCCTCTAGAAGGGTCTGGGATCTATTAGAGTGGTCCGGGGGGGCTCTAGAAGGGTCTAGGGGCTTTTAGAAGGGTCCTGGGCGCCTCTAGAAGGGTCTGGGGTCTTTTAGAATGATCCGGAGAGGGTCTAGAAAGGTCTGGGGGCCTTTAGAATGGTCCTGGGAGGCTCTAGAAGGGTCTGGGTGCTTTTAGAAGGGTCCTGGGAGGCTCTAGAAGGGTCTGGGTGCTTTTAGAAGGGTCCTGGGAGGCTCTAGAAGGGTCTGGGGGCTTTTAGAAGGGTCCTGGGATGCTCTAGAAGGGTCTGGGTGCTTTTAGAAGGGTCCTCGGATGCTCTAGAAGGGTCTCGGGGCTTTTAGAATGGTCCTGGGGGTCTCTAGAAGGGTCTGGGATCTATTAGAGTGGTCAATGGGGGCTCTAGAAGGGTCTGGGGTCTTTTAGAAGGGTCCTGGGAGGCTCTAGAAGGGTCTGGGCGCTTTTAGAAGGGTCCTGGGGTTCTCTAGAAGGGTCTGGGGACTTATAGAAGGGTCCTGGGGGCCTCTAGAAGGGTCTGGGATCTATTAGAGGGGTTCGGGGGGGCTCTAGAAGGGTCTGGAGGCTTTTAGAAGGGTCTTGGGTGGCTCTAGAAGGGTCTGGGGTCTTTTAGAATAATCCGGGGAGGGTCTGGAAGTGTCTGGGTTCTTTTAGAATAGTCCTGGGAGGTTTTAAAAGGGTCTGGGTTCTTTTAGAATGATCAGGGGAGGGTCTAGAAGGGTCTGGGCGCTTTTAGACGGGTCCTGGGGGGCTCTAGAAGGGTCTGGAGGCTTTTAGAGGGGTTCTGGGGGGCCCTAGAAGGGTCTGGGTTCATTTAGAAGGATCCGGGGAGGGTCTAGAAAGGTCTGGGGGCTTTTAGGAGGGTCCTGGGAGGCTCTAGAAGGGTCTGGGGGCTTTTAGAATGATCCGGGGAGGGTCTAGAAGGGTCTGGGGGCCTTTAGAAGGGTCCTGGGTGTCTCTAGAATGGTCTGGGTTTTTTTCGAAGGGTCCTGGGGGCCTCTAGAAGGGTCTGGGGGCATTTAGAATGATACGGAGAGGGTCTAGAAAGGTCTGGGGTCCTTTAGAATGGTTCTGGGAGGCTCTAGAAGGGTCTGGGTGCTTTTAGAAGGGTCCTGGGAGGATCTGGAAGGGTCTGGGGGCTTTTAGAATGGTCCTGGGTGGCTCTAGAGGGTTCTGAGAGCTTTTAGAAGGGTCCTGGGTGTCTCTAGAAGGGTCTGGGGGCTTTTAGAAGGGTCCTGGGATGCTCTAGAAGGGTCTGGGGGCATTTAGATGGGTCCTGGGGTGCTCTAGAAGGGTCTGGGTGCCTTTAGAATGGTCCTGGGGGGCTCTAGAATGTTCTGCTGGTTTTCAGAAGGGTCCTGGGGTCCCCTAGAAGGGTCTGGGGTCTTTTAGAAGGGTCCGGGGGGGCTCTAGAAGGATCTGGGATCTATTAGAGGGGTTCGGGGGGGCTCTAGAAGGGTCTGGAGGCTTTTAGAAGGGTCCTGGGGGGCTCTAGAAGGGTCTGGGGGCTTTTAGGAGGGTCCTGGGAGGCTCTAGAAGGGTCTGGGGTCTTTTAGAAGGATCCGGGGACGGTCTAGAAGGGTCTGGGGGCCTTTAGAAGGGTCCTGGGAGTATCTAGAATGGTCTGGGGGCATTTAGAAGGGTCCTGGGGGCCTCTAGAAGGGTCTGGGGTCTTTTAGAATGATCCGGAGAGGGTCTAGAAAGGTCTGGGGGCCTTTAGAATGGTTCTGGGAGGCTCTAGAAGGGTCTGGGTGCTTTTAGAAGGGTCCTGGGAGGATCTAGAAGGGTCTGGGTGCTTTTAGAAGGGTCCTGGGTGGCTCTAGAGGGTTCTGGGGGCTTTTAGAAGGGTCCTGGGGGTCTCTAGAAGGGTCTGGGGGCTTTTAGAAGGGTCCTGGGGGGGTCTAGAAGGGTCAGGGGGCTTTTAGAATGGTCCTGGGAGGCTCTAGAAGGGTCTGGGGTCTTTCAGAAGGGTCCTGGAGGTCTCTAGAAGGGTCTGGGGGCTTTTAGAAGGGTCCTGGGGGCCTCTAGAAGGCTCTGAGTGTTTTTAGAAGGGTCCTGGGTTGCTCTAGAAGGGTATGGGGGCTTTTAGAAGGGTTCCGAGGTTCTCTAGAAGGGTCTGGGGGCATTTAAAAGTATCCTGGGGGCCTCTAGAAGGGTCTGGGATCTATTAGAGTGGTCCGGGGGGGCTCTAGAAGGGTCTAGGGGCTTTTAGAAGGGTCCTGGGCGCCTCTAGAAGGGTCTGGGGTCTTTTAGAATGATCCGGAGAGGGTCTAGAAAGGTCTGGGGGCCTTTAGAATGGTCCTGGGAGGCTCTAGAAGGGTCTGGGTGCTTTTAGAAGGGTCCTGGGAGGCTCTAGAAGGGTCTGGGTGCTTTTAGAAGGGTCCTGGGAGGCTCTAGAAGGGTCTGGGGGCTTTTAGAAGGGTCCTGGGATGCTCTAGAAGGGTCTGGGTGCTTTTAGAAGGGTCCTCGGATGCTCTAGAAGGGTCTCGGGGCTTTTAGAATGGTCCTGGGGGTCTCTAGAAGGGTCTGGGATCTATTAGAGTGGTCAATGGGGGCTCTAGAAGGGTCTGGGGTCTTTTAGAAGGGTCCTGGGAGGCTCTAGAAGGGTCTGGGCGCTTTTAGAAGGGTCCTGGGGTTCTCTAGAAGGGTCTGGGGACTTATAGAAGGGTCCTGGGGGCCTCTAGAAGGGTCTGGGATCTATTAGAGGGGTTCGGGGGGGCTCTAGAAGGGTCTGGAGGCTTTTAGAAGGGTCTTGGGTGGCTCTAGAAGGGTCTGGGGTCTTTTAGAATAATCCGGGGAGGGTCTGGAAGTGTCTGTGTTCTTTTAGAATAGTCCTGGGAGGTTTTAAAAGGGTCTATTCTTTTAGAATGATCAGGGGAGGGTCTAGAAGGGTCTGTGCGCTTTTAGACGGGTCCTGGGGGGCTCTAGAAGGGTCTGGAGGCTTTTAGAGGGGTTCTGGGGGGCCCTAGAAGGGTCTGGGTTCATTTAGAAGGATCCGGGGAGGGTCTAGAAAGGTCTGGGGGCTTTTAGGAGGGTCCTGGGAGGCTCTAGAAGGGTCTGGGGGCTTTTAGAATGATCCGGGGAGGGTCTAGAAGGGTCTGGGGGCCTTTAGAAGGGTCCTGGGTGTCTCTAGAATGGTCTGGGTTTTTTTCGAAGGGTCCTGGGGGCCTCTAGAAGGGTCTGGGGGCATTTAGAATGATACGGAGAGGGTCTAGAAAGGTCTGGGATCCTTTAGAATGGTTCTGGGAGGCTCTAGAAGGGTCTGGGTGCTTTTAGAAGGGTCCTGGGAGGATCTGGAAGGGTCTGGGGGCTTTTAGAATGGTCCTGGGTGGCTCTAGAGGGTTCTGAGAGCTTTTAGAAGGGTCCTGGGTGTCTCTAGAAGGGTCTGGGGGCTTTTAGAAGGGTCCTGGGATGCTCTAGAAGGGTCTGGGGGCATTTAGATGGGTCCTGGGGGGCTCTAGAAGGGTCTGGGTGCCTTTAGAATGGTCCTGGGGGGCTCTAGAATGTTCTGCTGGCTTTCAGAAGGGTCCTGGGGTCCCCTAGAAGGGTCTGGGGTCTTTTAGAAGGGTCCGGGGGGGCTCTAGAAGGGTCTGGGAGCTTTTAGAAGGGTCCTGGGGTTCTCTAGAAGGGTCTGGGGACTTATAGAAGGGTCCTGGGGGCCTCTAGAAGGATCTGGGATCTATTAGAGGGGTTCGGGGGGGGCTCTAGAAGGGTCTGGAGGCTTTTAGAAGGGTCCTGGGGGGCTCTAGAAGGGTCTGGGGGCTTTAGAATGGTCCTGGGAGGCTCTAGAAGGGTCTGGGGTCTTTTAGAAGGATCCGGGGAGGGTCTAGAAGGGTCTGGGGGGTTTTAGAAGGGTCCTGGGTGCCTCTAGAAGGGTCTGGGTGCTTTTAGATGGGTCCTAGGGGGCTCTAGAAGCGTCAGGGGGCTTTTAGAAGGGTCCTGGGGGGCTCTAGAAGGGTATGGGGGCTTTTAGAATGATCCGGGGACGGTCTAGACGGGTCTGGGTACTTTTTGAAGTATCCTAGAGGGCTCTAGAATGGTCTGGGGACATTTAGAAGGATCCGGGGAGGGTCTAGAAGGGTGTGTGGGATTTTAGAAGGGTCCTGGGGGGGTCTAGAAGGGTCTGGGGGCTTTTAGAAGGGTCCTGGGGGGGTCTAGAAGGGTCTGGGGGCTTTTAGAATGGTCCGGGGGGGCTCTAGAAGGTTCTGGGTGCTTTTAGAAGCGTCCTGGTGGGCTCTAGAAGGGTCTGGTTGCTTTTAGAATGCTCCGGGAAGGGTCTAGAAGGTTCTGGGGGCTTTTAGAAGGGTCCTGGGAGGCTCTAGAAGGGTCTGGTGGCTTTTAGAAGCGTCCTGGAATGCTCTAGAAGGGTCTGGGGGCTTTTAGAAGGGTCCTGGGAGGCTCTAGAAGGGGCTGGGGGCTTTTAGAAGGGTCCTGGGTGGCTCTAGAAGGGTCTGGGTGCTTTTAGAAGGGTCCTGGGGCTCTCTAGAAGGGTCTGGGGGCTTTTAGAAGGGTCCTGGGAGGCTCTAGAAGGGTCTGGGGGCTTTTAGAAGCGTCCTGGAATGCTCTAGAAGGGTCTGGGTGCTTTTAGAAGGGTCCTGGGGGGCTCTAGAAGGTTCTGGGGGCTTTCAGAAAGGATCAGGGGGCCTCTAGAAGGGTCTGGAGGCTTTTAGAAGGGTCCTGGGGGGCTCTAGAAGGGTCTGGGGGCTTTTAGAAGGGTCCTGGGGTGCTCTAGAGGGGTCTTTGCACTTTTAGAAGGGACCTGGGGTGCTCTGGAAGGAACGGGGTGCCTTAAGAGGGGGCCTGGGGGGCTCTAGAAGGGTCTGGGGGCTTTTCGAAGGGTCCTGTGAGGCTCTAGAAGGGTCTGGGGGCTTTTAGATTGCCCCTGGGGGTCTCTAGAAATGTCTGGGGTCTTTTAGAAGGTTCCGGGGAGTGTCTATTAGATTCTGCGGCCTTTCAGAAAGGTCCTGGGGGGCTCTAGAAGGGTCTGGGGGCTTTTAGAAGGGTCCTGGGGGGTTCTAGAAGGGTCTGGGGTCTTTTAGAATGGTCCTGGGAGGTTCTAAAAGGGTCTGGGTGCTTTTAGAAGGGTCCTGGGGGCCTCTAGAAGGGTCTGAGTGCTTTTAGAAGGGTCCTGGGGGGCTCTAGAAGGGTCTGGGGGCTTTTAGAATGATCCGGGGAGGATCTAGAAGGTTCTGGGGCCTTTTAGAATGGTCCTCGGGGGCTCTAGAAGGGTCTGGGGGCTTTTAGAAGGGTCCCGGGGTTCTCTAGAAGGGTCTGGGGGCATTTTGAAGTATCCTGGGGGCCTCTAGAAGGGTCTGGGATCTATTAGAGTGGTCCGGGGGGGCTCTAGAAGGGTCTAGGGGCTTTTAGAAGGGTCCTGGGGGCCTATAGAAGGGTCTGGGAGCTTTTAGAATGATCCGGAAAGGGTCTAGAAAGGTCTGGGGGCCTTTAGAATGGTCCTGGGAGACTCTAGAAGGGTCTGGGTGCTTTTAGAAGTATCCTGGGAGGTCTAGAAGGGTCTGGGGGCTTTTAGAAGGGTCCTGGGTGGCTCTAGAGGGTCCTGGGGGCTTTTAGAAGGGTCCTGGGGTGCTCTAGAAGGGTCTGGGGGCATTTAGAAGGGTCCTGGGATGCTCTAGAAGGGTCTGGGTGCTTTTAGAAGGGTCCTCGGATGCTCTAGAAGGGTCTGGGGGCTTTTAGAATGGTCCTGGGGGGCTCTAGAAGGGTCTGGGGGCTTTTAGAAGAATCCGGGTAGGGTCTAGAAGGTTCTGGGGGCATTTAGAAGTATCCTGGGGGCCTCTAGAAGGGTCTGGAATCTATTAGAGGGGTCCGGGGGGGCTCTAGAAGGCTCTGGGGGCTTTTAGAAGGGTCCTGGGAGGCTCTAGAAGGGTCTGGGGGCATTTAGAAGGGTCCTGGGGTTCTCTAGAAGGGTCTGGGTACTTATAGAAGGGTCCTGGGGGCCTCTAGAAGGGTCTGGGATCTATTAGAGGGGTTCGGGGGGGCTCTAGAAGGGTCTGGAGGCTTTTAGAAGGGTCTTGGGGGGCTCTAGAAGGGTCTGGGGGCTTTTAGAATAATCCGGGGAGGGTCTAGAAGGGTCTGGGTTCTTTTAGAATAGTCCTGGGAGGTTTTAGAAGGGTCTGGGGTCTTTTAGAATTATCAGGGGAGGGTCTAGAAGGGTCTGGGCGCTTTTAGACGGGTCCTGGGGGGCTCTAGAAGGGTCTGGAGGCTTTTAGAGGGGTTCTGGGGGGCCCTAGAAGGGTCTGGGTTCATTTAGAAGGATCCGGGGAGGGTCTGGAAAGGTCTGGGGGCTTTTAGGAGGGTCCTGGGAGGCTCTAGAAGGGTCTGGGGGCTTTTAGAATGATCCGGGGACGGTCTAGAAGGGTCTGGGTGCCTTTAGAAGGGTCCTGGGTGTCTCTAGAATGGTCTGGGGGCATTTAGAAGTGTCCTGGGGGCCTCTAGAAGGGTCTGGGGGCTTTTAGAATGATCCGGAGAGGGTCTAGAAAGGTCTGGGGGCCTTTAGAATGGTTCTGGGAGGCTCTAGAAGGGTCTGGGTGCTTTTAGAAGGGTCCTGGGAGGATCTAGAAGGGTCTGGGTGCTTTTAGAAGGGTCCTGGGTGGCTCTAGAGTGTTCTGGGGGCTTTTAGAAGGGTCCTGGGGGTCTCTAGAAGGGTCTGGGGGCTTTTAGAAGGGTCCTGGGGGGGTCTAGAAGGGTCTGGGGGCTTTTAGAATGGTCCTGGGAGGCTCTAGAAGGGTCTGGGGTCTTTCAGAAGGGTCCTGGAGGTCTCTAGAAGGGTCTGGGGGCTTTTAGAAGGGTCCTGGGGGCCTCTAGAAGGCTCTGAGTGTTTTTAGAAGGGTCCTGGGTTGCTCTAGAAGGGTATGGGGGCTTTTAGAAGGGTTCTGAGGTTCTCTAGAAGGGTCTGGGGGCATTTAAAAGTATCCTGGGGGCCTCTAGAAGGGTCTGGGATCTATTAGAGTGGTCCGGGGGGGCTCTAGAAGGGTCTAGGGGCTTTTAGAAGGGTCCTGGGTGCCTCTAGAAGGGTCTGGGGTCTTTTAGAATGATCCGGAGAGGGTCTAGAAAGGTCTGGGGGCCTTTAGAATGGTCCTGGGAGGCTCTAGAAGGGTCTGGGTGCTTTTAGAAGGGTCCTGGGAGGCTCTAGAAGGGTCTGGGTGCTTTTAGAAGGGTCCTGGGAGGCTCTAGAAGGGTCTGGGGGCTTTTAGAAGGGTCCTGGGATGCTCTAGAAGGGTCTGGATGCTTTTAGAAGGGTCCTCGGATGCTCTAGAAGGGTCTCGGGGCTTTTAGAATGGTCCTGGGGGTCTCTAGAAGGGTCTGGGATCTATTAGAGTGGTCAATGGGGGCTCTAGAAGGGTCTGGGGTCTTTTAGAAGGGTCCTGGGAGGCTCTAGAAGGGTCTGGGCGCTTTTAGAAGGGTCCTGGGGTTCTCTAGAAGGGTCTGGGGACTTATAGAAGGGTCCTGGGGGCCTCTAGAAGGGTCTGGGATCTATTAGAGGGGTTCGGGGGGGCTCTAGAAGGGTCTGGAGGCTTTTAGAAGGGTCTTGGGTGGCTCTAGAAGGGTCTGGGGTCTTTTAGAATAATCCGGGGAGGGTCTGGAAGTGTCTGGGTTCTTTTAGAATAGTCCTGGGAGGTTTTAAAAGGGTCTGGGTTCTTTTAGAATGATCAGGGGAGGGTCTAGAAGGGTCTGGGCGCTTTTAGACGGGTCCTGGGGGGCTCTAGAAGGGTCTGGAGGCTTTTAGAGGGGTTCTGGGGGGCCCTAGAAGGGTCTGGGTTCATTTAGAAGGATCCGGGGAGGGTCTAGAAAGGTCTGGGGGCTTTTAGGAGGGTCCTGGGAGGCTCTAGAAGGGTCTGGGGGCTTTTAGAATGATCCGGGGAGGGTCTAGAAGGGTCTGGGGGCCTTTAGAAGGGTCCTGGGTGTCTCTAGAATGGTCTGGGTTTTTTTCGAAGGGTCCTGGGGGCCTCTAGAAGGGTCTGGGGGCATTTAGAATGATACGGAGAGGGTCTAGAAAGGTCTGGGGTCCTTTAGAATGGTTCTGGGAGGCTCTAGAAGGGTCTGGGTGCTTTTAGAAGGGTCCTGGGAGGATCTGGAAGGGTCTGGGGGCTTTTAGAATGGTCCTGGGTGGCTCTAGAGGGTTCTGAGAGCTTTTAGAAGGGTCCTGGGTGTCTCTAGAAGGGTCTGGGGGCTTTTAGATGGGTCCTGGGATGCTCTAGAAGGGTCTGGGGGCATTTAGATGGGTCCTGGGGGGCTCTAGAAGGGTCTGGGTGCCTTTAGAATGGTCCTGGGGGGCTCTAGAATGTTCTGCTGGCTTTCAGAAGGGTCCTGGGGTCCCCTAGAAGGGTCTGGGGTCTTTTAGAAGGGTCCGGGGGGGCTCTAGAAGGGTCTGGGGGCTTTAGAATGGTCCTGGGAGGCTCTAGAAGGGTCTGGGGTCTTTTAGAAGGATCCGGGGAGGGTCTAGAAGGGTCTGGGGGGTTTTAGAAGGGTCCTGGGTGCCTCTAGAAGGGTCTGGGTGCTTTTAGATGGGTCCTAGGGGGCTCTAGAAGCGTCAGGGGTCTTTTAGAAGGGTCCTGGGGGGCTCTAGAAGGGTATGGGGGCTTTTAGAATGATCCGGGGACGGTCTAGACGGGTCTGGGTACTTTTTGAAGGATCCTAGAGGGCTCTAGAATGGTCTGGGGACATTTAGAAGGATCCGGGGAGGGTCTAGAAGGGTCTGGGGGCTTGTAGAAGGGTCCTGGGGGGCTCTAGAAGGGTCTCGGGGCTTTTAGAAGGGTCCTGGGGGCCTCTAGAAGGGTCTGGTTCCTTTTAGAAGGGTCCTGGGGAGCTCTAGAAGGGTCTGGGGGCTTGTAGAAGGGTCCTGGGGGCCGCTAGAAGGGTCTGGGTGCTTATAGAAGGGTCCTGGGGGGCTCTAGAATGGTCTGGGGGCTTGTAGAAGGGTCCTGGGGGGCTCTAGAATGTTCTGGGGGCTTTTAGAAGGGTCCTTGGGCTCTAGAAGGGTCTGGGGGCTTGTAGAAAGGTCCTGGGAGGCTCTAGAAGGGCCTGGGAGCTTTTATAAGGGTCCTGGGTTGCTCTAGAAGGGTCTGGGGGCTTTTAGAAGGGTCCTGGGAGGATCTAGAAGGGTCTGGGGGCTTTTAGATGGGTCCTGGGTGGCTCTAGAAGGGTCTGGGTGCATTTAGAAGGGTCCTGTGGGTCTCTAGAAGGGTCTGGGAGTTTTTAGAAGGGTCCTGGGAGGCTCTAGAAGGTTCTGGGGGCTTTCAGAAGGGTCCAGGGGGCTTCTAGAAGGGTCTGGAGAATTTTAGAAGGGTCCGGGGGGGCTCTAGAAGGGTCTGGGGGCTTTTAGAAGGGTCCTGGGGTGATCTAGAAGGGTCTGGGGACTTTAAGAGGTGCCCTGGGGGGCTCTAGAAGGGTCTGGGGTCTTTTAGAAGGGTCCTGGGGTGCTCTATAAGGGTCTGGGGACTTTTAGAATGCTCCTGGGGATCTCTAGAAGTGTCTGGGGTCTTTTAGAAAGATCCGGGGAGTGTCTAGATGTGTCTGCGGCCTTTCAGAAGGGTCCGGGGGGGCTCTAGAAGAGTCTGGGGGCTTTTAGAAGGGTCCTGGGAGGCTCTAGAAGGGTCTGGGATCTATTAGAGGGGTCCTGGGGGGCTCTAGAATGGTCTGGGGGCTTTTAGAAGGCTCTTGGGAGGCTCTAGAAGGGTCTGGGTGCTTTTAGAAGGGTCCTGGGGTTCTCTAGAAGGGTCTGGGATCTATTATAGGGGTTCGGGGGGGCTCTAGAAGGGTCTGGGTGCATTTAGATGGATCCGCGGAGGGTCTAGAAGGGTCTGGGGGCTTTTAGAAGGGTCCTGGGGGGCTCTAGAAGGGTCTGGGTGCCTTTAGAAGGGTCCTGGTGGGCTCTAGAATGTTCTGCTGGTTTTTAGAAGGGTCCTGGGTGGCTCTAGAGAGTCCTGGGGGCTTTTAGAAGGGTACTGGGGTGCTCTAGAAGGGTCTGGGGGCTTTTAGAAGGGTCCTGGGATGCTCTAGAAGGGTCTGGGTGCTTTTAGAATGGTCCTCGGATGCTCTAGAAGGGAATGGGGGCTTTTAGAATGGTCTTGGGGGGCTCTAGAAGGGTCTGGGAGCTTTTAGAAGAATCCGGGTAGGGTCTAGACGGTTCTGGGGGCATTTAGAAGTATCCTGGGGGCCTCTAGAAGGGTCTGGGATCTATTAGAGGGGTCCGGGGGGGCTCTAGAAGGCTCTGGGGGCTTTTAGAAGGGTCCTGGGAGGCTCTAGAAGGGTCTGGGGGCTTTTAGAAGGGTCCTGGGGTTCTCTAGAAGGGTCTGGGGACTTATAGAAGGGTCCTGGGGGCCTCTAGAAGGGTCTGGGATCTATTAGAGCGGTTCGGGGGGGCTCTAGAAGGGTCTGGAGGCTTTTAGAAGGGTCTTGGGGGGCTCTAGAAGGGTCTGGGGGCTTTTAGAATAATCCGGGGAGGGTCTAGAAGGGTCTGGGTTCTTTTAGAATAGTCCTGGGAGGTTTTAGAAGGGTCTGGGGTCTTTTAGAATGATCAGGGGAGGGTCTAGAAGGGTCTGGGCGCTTTTAGACGGGTGTTGGGGGGCTCTAGAAGGGTCTGGAGGCTTTTAGAGGAGTTCTGGGGGGCCCTAGAAGGGTCTGGGTTCATTTAGAATGATCCGGGGAGGGTCTAGAAAGGTCTGGGGGCTTTTAGGAGGGTCCTGGGAGGCTCTAGAAGGGTCTGGGGGCTTTTAGAATGATCCGGGGAGGGTCTAGAAGGGTCTGGGGGCCTTTAGAAGGGTCCTGGGGGTCTCTAGAATGGTCTGGGGGCTTTTAGAAGGGTCCTGGGGGCCTCTAGAAGGGTCTGGGGGCTTATAGAATGATGCGGAGAGGGTCTAGAAAGGTCTGGGTGCCTTTAGAATGGTTCTGGGAGGCTCTAGAAGGGTCTGGGTGCTTTTAGAAGGGTCCTGGGAGGATCTAGAAGGGTCTGGGTGCTTTTAGAAGGGTCCTGGGTGGCTCTAGAGGGTTCTGGGGGCTTTTAGAAGGGTCCTGGGGGTCTCTAGAAGGGTCTGGGGGCTTTTAGAAGGGTCCTGGGAGGGTCTAGAATGGTATGGGGGCATTTAAAATAATCCTGGGAGGCTGTAGAAGGGTCTGGGGTCTTTCAGAAGGGTCCTGGAGGTCTCTAGAAGGGTCTGGGGGCTTTTAGAAGGGTCCTGGGGGGCTCTAGAAGGGTCTGGGGGCTTTTAGAATGATCCGGGGAGGATCTAGAAGGTTCTGGGGGCTTTTAGAAGGGTCCTGGGGGGCTCTAGAAGGGTCTGGGGGCTTTTAGAATGATCCGGAGAGGGTCTAGAAAGGTCTGGGTGCCTTTAGAATGGTCCTGGGAGGCTCTAGAAGGGTGTGGAGGCTTTTAGAAGGGTCCTGGGAGGCTCTAGAAGGGTCTGGGGGCTTTTAGAATCGTCCTGGGTGGATCTAGAGGGTCCTGGGGTCTTTTAGAATAGTCCTGGGTGGATCTAGAGGGTCCTGGGGGCTTTTAGAAGGGTCCTGGGATGCTCTAGAAGGGTCTGGGTGCTTTTAGAAGGGTCCTCGGAATCTCTAGAAGGGTCTCGGGGCTTTTAGAAGGGTCCTGGGGGGCTCTAGAATGGTCTGGGGGCTTTTAGAAGAATCCCGGTAGGGTCTAGAATGTTCTGGGGGCATTTAGAAGTGTCCTGGGGGTCTCTAGAAGGGTCTGGGATCTATTAGAGTGGTCCGGGGGGGCTCTAGAAGGGTCTGGGGGCTTTTAGAAGGGTCCTGGGAGGCTCTAGAAGGGTCTGGGCGCTTTTAGAAGGGTCCTGGGGTTCTCTAGAAGGGTCTGGGGACTTATAGAAGGGTCCTGGGGGCCTCTAGAAGGGTCTGGGATCTATTAGAGGGGTTCGGGGGGGCTCTAGAAGGGTCTGGAGGCTTTTAGAAGGGTCTTGGGGGGCTCTAGAATGGTCTGGGGGCTTTTAGAATAATCCGGGGAGGGTCTAGAAGGGTCTGGGTTCTTTTAGAATAGTCCTGGGAGGTTTTAGAAGGGGCTGTGGTCTTTTAGAATGATCAGGGGAGGGTCTAGAAGGGTCTGGGCGCTTTTAGACGGGTCCTGGGGGGGTCTAGAAGGGTCTGGAGGCTTTTAAAGGGGATCTGGGGGGCCCTAGATGGGTCTGGGTTCATTTAGAAGGATCCGGGGAGGGTCTAGAAAGGTCTGGGGGCTTTTAGGAGGGGCCCTGGGAGGCTCTAGAAGGGTCTGGGTGCTTTTAGAAGGGTCCTGGGGGCCTCTAGAAGGGTCTGAGTGTTTTTAGACGGGTCCTGGGGGGCTCTAGAAGGGTCTGGGGGCTTTTAGAATGATCCGGGGAGGATCTAGAAGGTTCTGGGGGCTTTTAGAAGGGTCCTGGGGGGCTCTAGAAGGGTCTGGGGGCTTTTAGAAGGGTCCCGGGGTTCTCTAGAAGGGTCTGGGGGCATTATAGAAGTATCCTGGGGGCCTCTAGAAGGGTCTGGGATCTATTAGAGTGGTTTGGGGTGGCTCTAGAAGGGTCTGGGGGCTTTTAGAAGGGTCCTGGGGGCCTCTAGAAGGGTCTGGGGGATTTGAGAATGATCCGGAGAGGGTCTAGAAAGGTCTGGGGGCATTTAGAATGGTCCTGGGAGGCTCTAGAAGGGTGTGGAGGCTTTTAGAAGGGTCCTGTTAGGCTCTAGAAGGGTCTGGGGGCTTTTAGAAGCGTCCTGGGTGGATCTAGAGGGTCCTGGGGGCTTTTAGAAGGGTCCTGGGATGCTCTAGAAGGGTCTGGGTGCTTTTAGAAGGGTCCTCGGATGCTCTAGAAGGGTCTCGGGGCTTTTAGAATGGTCCTGGGGGGCTCTAGAATGGTCTGGGGGCTTTTAGAAGAATCCGGGTAGGGTCTAGAAGGTTCTGGGGGCATTTAGAAGTATCCTGGGGGCCTCTAGAAGGGTCTGGGATCTATTAGAGTGGTCCGGGGGGGCTCTAGAAGGGTCTGGGGTCTTTTAGAAGGGTCCTGGGGTTCTCTAGAATGGTCTGGGGACTTATAGAAGGGTCCTGGGGGCCTCTAGAAGGGTCTGGGATCTATTAGAGTGGTTCGGGGGAGCTCTAGAAGGGTCTGGAGGCTTTTAGAAGGGTCTTGGGGGGCTCTAGAATGGTCTGGGGGCTTTTAGAATAATCCGGGGAGGGTCTAGAAGGGTCTGGGTTCTTTTAGAATAGTCCTGGGAGGTTTTAGAAGGGGCTGTGGCCTTTTAGAATGATCAGGGGAGGGTCTAGAAGGGTCTGGGCGCATTTAGACGGGTCCTGGGGGGCTCTAGAAGGGTCTGGAGGCTTTTAGAGGGGTTCTGGGGGCCCTAGATGGGTCTGGGTTCATTTAGAATGATCCGGGGAGGGTCTTAGAAGCGTCCTGGGTGGATCTAGAGGGTCCTGGGGGCTTTTAGGAGGGTCCTGGCAGGCTCTAGAAGGGTCTGGGTGCTTTTAGAATGATCCGGGGAGGGTCTAGAAAGGTCTGGGGGCCTTTAGAAGGGTCCTGGGGGCCTCTAGAAGGGTCTGGGGGCTATTAGAATGATCCGGAGAGAGTCTAGAAAGGTCTGGGGGCCTTTAGAATGGTCCTGGGAGGCTCTAGAAGGGTCTGGGGTCTTTCAGAAGGGTCCTGGAGGTCTCTAGAAAGGTCTGGGTGCTTTTAGAAGGGTCCTGGGGGCCTCTACAAGGGTCTGAGTGTTTTTAGAAGCGTCCTGGGGGGCTCTAGAAGGGTCTGGGGGCTTTAGAATGGTCCTGGGAGGTTATAGAATTTTCTGGGGTCTTTCAGAAGGGTCCTGGGGGTCTCTAGAAGGGTCTGGGGGCTTTTAGAAGGGTCCTGGGGGGCTCTAGAATGTTCTGCTGGCTTTCAGAAGGGTCCTGGGGTCCTCTAGAAGGGTCTGGGGGCTTTTAGAAGGGTCCGGGGGGCTCTAGAAGGGTCTGGGGGCTTTTAGAAGGGTCCTGGGGTGCTCTAGAAGGGTCTGGGGAGTTTTAGAAGGGTCCTGGGGTGCTCTAGAAATGACGGGGTGCATTAAGAAGGGCCCTGGGGGCTCTAGAAGTGTCTGGGGACTTTTAGAAGGGTCCTGGGGTGCTCTAGAAGGGTCTAGGGGCTTTTAGAAGGGTCCTGGGGGGCTTTAGAAGGGTCTGGGGGCTTTTAGAAGGGTCCTGGGGGCCTCTAGAAGGGTCTGGGGGCTTTAGAATGGTCCTGGGAGGCTATAGAAGGGTCTGGGGTCTTTCAGAAGTATCCGGGGAGGGTCTAGAAGGGTCTGGGGGCTTTTAGAAGGGTCCTGGGTGCCTCTAGAAGGGTCTGGGTGCTTTTAGATGGGTCCTAGGGGGCTCTAGAAGCGTCAGGGGGCTTTTAGAAGGGTCCTGGGGGGCTCTAGAAGGGTCTGGGTGCTTTTAGATGGGTCCTAGGGGGCTCTAGAAGCGTCAGGGGGCTTTTAGAAGGGTCCTGGGGGGCTCTAGAAGGGTCTGGGTGCTTTTAGATTGATCCGGGGACGGTCTAGACGGGTCTGGGTGCTTTTTGAAGGATCCTAGGGGGCTCTAGAAGGGTCTAGGGGCTTTCAGATGGATCCGGGGAGGGTCTAGAAGGGTCTGGGGGATTTTAGAAGGGTCCTGGTGGTCTCTAGAAGGGTCTGGGGGCTTTTAGAAGGGTCCTGGGAGGCTCTAGAAGGGTCTGGCTGCTTTTATAAGGGTCCTGGAGAGCCTCTAGAAGGGTCTGGGTGCTTTTAGAAAGGTCCTGGGGGCTCTAGAAGGGTCTAGAGGCTTTTAGACGGGTCCTGGGGTCCTCTAGAAGGGTATGGGGGCTTTTAGAAGGGTCCTGGTTGGCTCTAGAAGGGTCTGGGGTCTTTTAGAATGATCCGGAGAGGGTCTAGAAAGGTCTGGGGGCCTTTAGAATGGTCCTGGGAGGCTCTAGAAGGGTCTGGGTGCTTTTAGAAGGGTCCTGGGAGGCTCTAGAAGGGTCTGGGTGCTTTTAGAAGGGTCCTGGGAGGCTCTAGAAGGGTCTGGGGGCTTTTAGAAGGGTCCTGGGATGCTCTAGAAGGGTCTGGGTGCTTTTAGAAGGGTCCTCGGATGCTCTAGAAGGGTCTCGGGGCTTTTAGAATGGTCCTGGGGGTCTCTAGAAGGGTCTGGGATCTATTAGAGTGGTCAATGGGGGCTCTAGAAGGGTCTGGGGTCTTTTAGAAGGGTCCTGGGAGGCTCTAGAAGGGTCTGGGCGCTTTTAGAAGGGTCCTGGGGTTCTCTAGAAGGGTCTGGGGACTTATAGAAGGGTCCTGGGGGCCTCTAGAAGGGTCTGGGATCTATTAGAGGGGTTCGGGGGGGCTCTAGAAGGGTCTGGAGGCTTTTAGAAGGGTCTTGGGTGGCTCTAGAAGGGTCTGGGGTCTTTTAGAATAATCCGGGGAGGGTCTGGAAGTGTCTGGGTTCTTTTAGAATAGTCCTGGGAGGTTTTAAAAGGGTCTGGGTTCTTTTAGAATGATCAGGGGAGGGTCTAGAAGGGTCTGGGCGCTTTTAGACGGGTCCTGGGGGGCTCTAGAAGGGTCTGGAGGCTTTTAGAGGGGTTCTGGGGGGCCCTAGAAGGGTCTGGGTTCATTTAGAAGGATCCGGGGAGGGTCTAGAAAGGTCTGGGGGCTTTTAGGAGGGTCCTGGGAGGCTCTAGAAGGGTCTGGGGGCTTTTAGAATGATCCGGGGAGGGTCTAGAAGGGTCTGGGGGCCTTTAGAAGGGTCCTGGGTGTCTCTAGAATGGTCTGGGTTTTTTTCGAAGGGTCCTGGGGGCCTCTAGAAGGGTCTGGGGGCATTTAGAATGATACGGAGAGGGTCTAGAAAGGTCTGGGGTCCTTTAGAATGGTTCTGGGAGGCTCTAGAAGGGTCTGGGTGCTTTTAGAAGGGTCCTGGGAGGATCTGGAAGGGTCTGGGGGCTTTTAGAATGGTCCTGGGTGGCTCTAGAGGGTTCTGAGAGCTTTTAGAAGGGTCCTGGGTGTCTCTAGAAGGGTCTGGGGGCTTTTAGAAGGGTCCTGGGATGCTCTAGAAGGGTCTGGGGGCATTTAGATGGGTCCTGGGGTGCTCTAGAAGGGTCTGGGTGCCTTTAGAATGGTCCTGGGGGGCTCTAGAAGGGTCTGGGGGCTTTTAGAAGGGTCCTGGGGGCCTCTAGAAGGCTCTGAGTGTTTTTAGAAGGGTCCTGGGTTGCTCTAGAAGGGTATGGGGGCTTTTAGAAGGGTTCCGAGGTTCTCTAGAAGGGTCTGGGGGCATTTAAAAGTATCCTGGGGGCCTCTAGAAGGGTCTGGGATCTATTAGAGTGGTCCGGGGGGGCTCTAGAAGGGTCTAGGGGCTTTTAGAAGGGTCCTGGGCGCCTCTAGAAGGGTCTGGGGTCTTTTAGAATGATCCGGAGAGGGTCTAGAAAGGTCTGGGGGCCTTTAGAATGGTCCTGGGAGGCTCTAGAAGGGTCTGGGTGCTTTTAGAAGGGTCCTGGGAGGCTCTAGAAGGGTCTGGGTGCTTTTAGAAGGGTCCTGGGAGGCTCTAGAAGGGTCTGGGGGCTTTTAGAAGGGTCCTGGGATGCTCTAGAAGGGTCTGGGTGCTTTTAGAAGGGTCCTCGGATGCTCTAGAAGGGTCTCGGGGCTTTTAGAATGGTCCTGGGGGTCTCTAGAAGGGTCTGGGATCTATTAGAGTGGTCAATGGGGGCTCTAGAAGGGTCTGGGGTCTTTTAGAAGGGTCCTGGGAGGCTCTAGAAGGGTCTGGGCGCTTTTAGAAGGGTCCTGGGGTTCTCTAGAAGGGTCTGGGGACTTATAGAAGGGTCCTGGGGGCCTCTAGAAGGGTCTGGGATCTATTAGAGGGGTTCGGGGGGGCTCTAGAAGGGTCTGGAGGCTTTTAGAAGGGTCTTGGGTGGCTCTAGAAGGGTCTGGGGTCTTTTAGAATAATCCGGGGAGGGTCTGGAAGTGTCTGGGTTCTTTTAGAATAGTCCTGGGAGGTTTTAAAAGGGTCTGGGTTCTTTTAGAATGATCAGGGGAGGGTCTAGAAGGGTCTGGGCGCTTTTAGACGGGTCCTGGGGGGCTCTAGAAGGGTCTGGAGGCTTTTAGAGGGGTTCTGGGGGGCCCTAGAAGGGTCTGGGTTCATTTAGAAGGATCCGGGGAGGGTCTAGAAAGGTCTGGGGGCTTTTAGGAGGGTCCTGGGAGGCTCTAGAAGGGTCTGGGGGGTTTTAGAATGATCCGGGGAGGGTCTAGAAGGGTCTGGGGGCCTTTAGAAGGGTCCTGGGTGTCTCTAGAATGGTCTGGGTTTTTTTCGAAGGGTCCTGGGGGCCTCTAGAAGGGTCTGGGGGCATTTAGAATGATACGGAGAGGGTCTAGAAAGGTCTGGGGTCCTTTAGAATGGTTCTGGGAGGCTCTAGAAGGGTCTGGGTGCTTTTAGAAGGGTCCTGGGAGGATCTGGAAGGGTCTGGGGGCTTTTAGAATGGTCCTGGGTGGCTCTAGAGGGTTCTGAGAGCTTTTAGAAGGGTCCTGGGTGTCTCTAGAAGGGTCTGGGGGCTTTTAGAAGGGACCTGGGATGCTCTAGAAGGGTCTGGGGGCATTTAGATGGGTCCTGGGGTGCTCTAGAAGGGTCTGGGTGCCTTTAGAATGGTCCTGGGGGGCTCTAGAATGTTCTGCTGGCTTTCAGAAGGGTCCTGGGGTCCCCTAGAAGGGTCTGGGGTCTTTTAGAAGGGTCCGGGGGGGCTCTAGAAGGATCTGGGATCTATTAGAGGGGTTCGGGGGGGCTCTAGAAGGGTCTGGAGGCTTTTAGAAGGGTCCTGGGGGGCTCTAGAAGGGTCTGGGGGCTTTTAGGAGGGTCCTGGGAGGCTCTAGAAGGGTCTGGGGTCTTTTAGAAGGATCCGGGGACGGTCTAGAAGGGTCTGGGGGCCTTTAGAAGGGTCCTGGGAGTATCTAGAATGGTCTGGGGGCATTTAGAAGGGTCCTGGGGGCCTCTAGAAGGGTCTGGGGTCTTTTAGAATGATCCGGAGAGGGTCTAGAAAGGTCTGGGGGCCTTTAGAATGGTTCTGGGAGGCTCTAGAAGGGTCTGGGTGCTTTTAGAAGGGTCCTGGGAGGATCTAGAAGGGTCTGGGTGCTTTTAGAAGGGTCCTGGGTGGCTCTAGGAGGTTCTGGGGGCTTTTAGAAGGGTCCTGGGGGTCTCTAGAAGGGTCTGGGGGACATTTAGAAGGGTCCTGGGGGGGTCTAGAAGGGTCAGGGGGCTTTTAGAATGGTCCTGGGAGGCTCTAGAAGGGTCTGGGGTCTTTCAGAAGGGTCCTGGAGGTCTCTAGAAGGGTCTGGGGGCTTTTAGAAGGGTCCTGGGGGCCTCTAGAAGGCTCTGAGTGTTTTTAGAAGGGTCCTGGGTTGCTCTAGAAGGGTATGGGGGCTTTTAGAAGGGTTCCGAGGTTCTCTAGAAGGGTCTGGGGGCATTTAAAAGTATCCTGGGGGCCTCTAGAAGGGTCTGGGATCTATTAGAGTGGTCCGGGGGGGCTCTAGAAGGGTCTAGGGGCTTTTAGAAGGGTCCTGGGCGCCTCTAGAAGGGTCTGGGGTCTTTTAGAATGATCCGGAGAGGGTCTAGAAAGGTCTGGGGGCCTTTAGAATGGTCCTGGGAGGCTCTAGAAGGGTCTGGGTGCTTTTAGAAGGGTCCTGGGAGGCTCTAGAAGGGTCTGGGTGCTTTTAGAAGGGTCCTGGGAGGCTCTAGAAGGGTCTGGGGGCTTTTAGAAGGGTCCTGGGGGTCTCTAGAAGGGTCTGGGTGCTTTTAGAAGGGTCCTCGGATGCTCTAGAAGGGTCTCGGGGCTTTTAGAATGGTCCTGGGGGTCTCTAGAAGGGTCTGGGATCTATTAGAGTGGTCAATGGGGGCTCTAGAAGGGTCTGGGGTCTTTTAGAAGGGTCCTGGGAGGCTCTAGAAGGGTCTGGGCGCTTTTAGAAGGGTCCTGGGGTTCTCTAGAAGGGTCTGGGGACTTATAGAAGGGTCCTGGGGGCCTCTAGAAGGGTCTGGGATCTATTAGAGGGGTTCGGGGGGGCTCTAGAAGGGTCTGGAGGCTTTTAGAAGGGTCTTGGGTGGCTCTAGAAGGGTCTGGGGTCTTTTAGAATAATCCGGGGAGGGTCTGGAAGTGTCTGTGTTCTTTTAGAATAGTCCTGGGAGGTTTTAAAAGGGTCTATTCTTTTAGAATGATCAGGGGAGGGTCTAGAAGGGTCTGGGCGCTTTTAGACGGGTCCTGGGGAGCTCTAGAAGGGTCTGGAGGCTTTTAGAGGGGTTCTGGGGGGCCCTAGAAGGGTCTGGGTTCATTTAGAAGGATCCGGGGAGGGTCTAGAAAGGTCTGGGGGCTTTTAGGAGGGTCCTGGGAGGCTCTAGAAGGGTCTGGGGGCTTTTAGAATGATCCGGGGAGGGTCTAGAAGGGTCTGGGGGCCTTTAGAAGGGTCCTGGGTGTCTCTAGAATGGTCTGGGTTTTTTTCGAAGGGTCCTGGGGGCCTCTAGAAGGGTCTGGGGGCATTTAGAATGATACGGAGAGGGTCTAGAAAGGTCTGGGATCCTTTAGAATGGTTCTGGGAGGCTCTAGAAGGGTCTGGGTGCTTTTAGAAGGGTCCTGGGAGGATCTGGAAGGGTCTGGGGGCTTTTAGAATGGTCCTGGGTGGCTCTAGAGGGTTCTGAGAGCTTTTAGAAGGGTCCTGGGTGTCTCTAGAAGGGTCTGGGGGCTTTTAGAAGGGTCCTGGGATGCTCTAGAAGGGTCTGGGTGCCTTTAGAATGGTCCTGGGGGGCTCTAGAATGTTCTGCTGGCTTTCAGAAGGGTCCTGGGGTCCCCTAGAAGGGTCTGGGGTCTTTTAGAAGGGTCCGGGGGGGCTCTAGAAGGGTCTGGGCGCTTTTAGAAGGGTCCTGGGGTTCTCTAGAAGGGTCTGGGGACTTATAGAAGGGTCCTGGGGGCCTCTAGAAGGATCTGGGATCTATTAGAGGGGTTCGGGGGGGGCTCTAGAAGGGTCTGGAGGCTTTTAGAAGGGTCCTGGGGGGCTCTAGAAGGGTCTGGGGGCTTTAGAATGGTCCTGGGAGGCTCTAGAAGGGTCTGGGGTCTTTTAGAAGGATCCGGGGAGGGTCTAGAAGGGTCTGGGGGGTTTTAGAAGGGTCCTGGGTGCCTCTAGAAGGGTCTGGGTGCTTTTAGATGGGTCCTAGGGGGCTCTAGAAGCGTCAGGGGGCTTTTAGAAGGGTCCTGGGGGGCTCTAGAAGGGTATGGGGGCTTTTAGAATGATCCGGGGACGGTCTAGACGGGTCTGGGTACTTTTTGAAGTATCCTAGAGGGCTCTAGAATGGTCTGGGGACATTTAGAAGGATCCGGGGAGGGTCTAGAAGGGTGTGTGGGATTTTAGAAGGGTCCTGGGGGGGTCTAGAAGGGTCTGGGGGCTTTTAGAAGGGTCCTGGGGGGGTCTAGAAGGGTCTGGGGGCTTTTAGAATGGTCCGGGGGGGCTCTAGAAGGTTCTGGGTGCTTTTAGAAGCGTCCTGGTGGGCTCTAGAAGGGTCTGGTTGCTTTTAGAATGCTCCGGGAAGGGTGTAGAAGGTTCTGGGGGCTTTTAGAAGGGTCCTGGGAGGCTCTAGAAGGGTCTGGGGGCTTTTAGAAGCGTCCTGGAATGCTCTAGAAGGGTCTGGGGGCTTTTAGAAGGGTCCTGGGAGGCTCTAGAAGGGGCTGGGGGCTTTTAGAAGGGTCCTGGGTGGCTCTAGAAGGGTCTGGGTGCTTTTAGAAGGGTCCTGGGGCTCTCTAGAAGGGTCTGGGGGCTTTTAGAAGGGTCCTGGGAGGCTCTAGAAGGGTCTGGGGGCTTTTAGAAGCGTCCTGGAATGCTCTAGAAGGGTCTGGGTGCTTTTAGAAGGGTCCTGGGGGGCTCTAGAAGGTTCTGGGGGCTTTCAGAAAGGATCAGGGGGCCTCTAGAAGGGTCTGGAGGCTTTTAGAAGGGTCCTGGGGGGCTCTAGAAGGGTCTGGGGGCTTTTAGAAGGGTCCTGGGGTGCTCTAGAGGGGTCTTTGCACTTTTAGAAGGGACCTGGGGTGCTCTGGAAGGAACGGGGTGCCTTAAGAGGGGGCCTGGGGGGCTCTAGAAGGGTCTGGGGGCTTTTCGAAGGGTCCTGTGAGGCTCTAGAAGGGTCTGGGGGCTTTTAGATTGCCCCTGGGGGTCTCTAGAAATGTCTGGGGTCTTTTAGAAGGTTCCGGGGAGTGTCTATTAGATTCTGCGGCCTTTCAGAAAGGTCCTGGGGGGCTCTAGAAGGGTCTGGGGGCTTTTAGAAGGGTCCTGGGGGGTTCTAGAAGGGTCTGGGGTCTTTTAGAATGGTCCTGGGAGGTTCTAAAAGGGTCTGGGTGCTTTTAGAAGGGTCCTGGGGGCCTCTAGAAGGGTCTGAGTGCTTTTAGAAGGGTCCTGGGGGGCTCTAGAAGGGTCTGGGGGCTTTTAGAATGATCCGGGGAGGATCTAGAAGGTTCTGGGGCCTTTTAGAATGGTCCTCGGGGGCTCTAGAAGGGTCTGGGGGCTTTTAGAAGGGTCCCGGGGTTCTCTAGAAGGGTCTGGGGGCATTTTGAAGTATCCTGGGGGCCTCTAGAAGGGTCTGGGATCTATTAGAGTGGTCCGGGGGGGCTCTAGAAGGGTCTAGGGGCTTTTAGAAGGGTCCTGGGGGCCTATAGAAGGGTCTGGGAGCTTTTAGAATGATCCGGAAAGGGTCTAGAAAGGTCTGGGGGCCTTTAGAATGGTCCTGGGAGACTCTAGAAGGGTCTGGGTGCTTTTAGAAGTATCCTGGGAGGTCTAGAAGGGTCTGGGGGCTTTTAGAAGGGTCCTGGGTGGCTCTAGAGGGTCCTGGGGGCTTTTAGAAGGGTCCTGGGGTGCTCTAGAAGGGTCTGGGGGCATTTAGAAGGGTCCTGGGATGCTCTAGAAGGGTCTGGGTGCTTTTAGAAGGGTCCTCGGATGCTCTAGAAGGGTCTGGGGGCTTTTAGAATGGTCCTGGGGGGCTCTAGAAGGGTCTGGGGGCTTTTAGAAGAATCCGGGTAGGGTCTAGAAGGTTCTGGGGGCATTTAGAAGTATCCTGGGGGCCTCTAGAAGGGTCTGGAATCTATTAGAGGGGTCCGGGGGGGCTCTAGAAGGCTCTGGGGGCTTTTAGAAGGGTCCTGGGAGGCTCTAGAAGGGTCTGGGGGCATTTAGAAGGGTCCTGGGGTTCTCTAGAAGGGTCTGGGGACTTATAGAAGGGTCCTGGGGGCCTCTAGAAGGGTCTGGGATCTATTAGAGGGGTTCGGGGGGGCTCTAGAAGGGTCTGGAGGCTTTTAGAAGGGTCTTGGGGGGCTCTAGAAGGGTCTGGGGGCTTTTAGAATAATCCGGGGAGGGTCTAGAAGGGTCTGGGTTCTTTTAGAATAGTCCTGGGAGGTTTTAGAAGGGTCTGGGGTCTTTTAGAATTATCAGGGGAGGGTCTAGAAGGGTCTGGGCGCTTTTAGACGGGTCCTGGGGGGCTCTAGAAGGGTCTGGAGGCTTTTAGAGGGGTTCTGGGGGGCCCTAGAAGGGTCTGGGTTCATTTAGAAGGATCCGGGGAGGGTCTGGAAAGGTCTGGGGGCTTTTAGGAGGGTCCTGGGAGGCTCTAGAAGGGTCTGGGGGCTTTTAGAATGATCCGGGGACGGTCTAGAAGGGTCTGGGTGCCTTTAGAAGGGTCCTGGGTGTCTCTAGAATGGTCTGGGGGCATTTAGAAGTGTCCTGGGGGCCTCTAGAAGGGTCTGGGGGCTTTTAGAATGATCCGGAGAGGGTCTAGAAAGGTCTGGGGGCCTTTAGAATGGTTCTGGGAGGCTCTAGAAGGGTCTGGGTGCTTTTAGAAGGGTCCTGGGAGGATCTAGAAGGGTCTGGGTGCTTTTAGAAGGGTCCTGGGTGGCTCTAGAGTGTTCTGGGGGCTTTTAGAAGGGTCCTGGGGGTCTCTAGAAGGGTCTGGGGGCTTTTAGAAGGGTCCTGGGGGGGTCTAGAAGGGTCTGGGGGCTTTTAGAATGGTCCTGGGAGGCTCTAGAAGGGTCTGGGGTCTTTCAGAAGGGTCCTGGAGGTCTCTAGAAGGGTCTGGGGGCTTTTAGAAGGGTCCTGGGGGCCTCTAGAAGGCTCTGAGTGTTTTTAGAAGGGTCCTGGGTTGCTCTAGAAGGGTATGGGGGCTTTTAGAAGGGTTCTGAGGTTCTCTAGAAGGGTCTGGGGGCATTTAAAAGTATCCTGGGGGCCTCTAGAAGGGTCTGGGATCTATTAGAGTGGTCCGGGGGGGCTCTAGAAGGGTCTAGGGGCTTTTAGAAGGGTCCTGGGCGCCTCTAGAAGGGTCTGGGGTCTTTTAGAATGATCCGGAGAGGGTCTAGAAAGGTCTGGGGGCCTTTAGAATGGTCCTGGGAGGCTCTAGAAGGGTCTGGGTGCTTTTAGAAGGGTCCTGGGAGGCTCTAGAAGGGTCTGGGTGCTTTTAGAAGGGTCCTGGGAGGCTCTAGAAGGGTCTGGGGGCTTTTAGAAGGGTCCTGGGATGCTCTAGAACGGTCTGGGTGCTTTTAGAAGGGTCCTCGGATGCTCTAGAAGGGTCTCGGGGCTTTTAGAATGGTCCTGGGGGTCTCTAGAAGGGTCTGGGATCTATTAGAGTGGTCAATGGGGGCTCTAGAAGGGTCTGGGGTCTTTTAGAAGGGTCCTGGGAGGCTCTAGAAGGGTCTGGGCGCTTTTAGAAAGGTCCTGGGGTTCTCTAGAAGGGTCTGGGGACTTATAGAAGGGTCCTGGGGGCCTCTAGAAGGGTCTGGGATCTATTAGAGGGGTTCGGGGGGGCTCTAGAAGGGTCTGGAGGCTTTTAGAAGGGTCTTGGGTGGCTCTAGAAGGGTCTGGGGTCTTTTAGAATAATCCGGGGAGGGTCTGGAAGTGTCTGGGTTCTTTTAGAATAGTCCTGGGAGGTTTTAAAAGGGTCTGGGTTCTTTTAGAATGATCAGGGGAGGGTCTAGAAGGGTCTGGGCGCTTTTAGACGGGTCCTGGGGGGCTCTAGAAGGGTCTGGAGGCTTTTAGAGGGGTTCTGGGGGGCCCTAGAAGGGTCTGGGTTCATTTAGAAGGATCCGGGGAGGGTCTAGAAAGGTCTGGGGGCTTTTAGGAGGGTCCTGGGAGGCTCTAGAAGGGTCTGGGGGCTTTTAGAATGATCCGGGGAGGGTCTAGAAGGGTCTGGGGGCCTTTAGAAGGGTCCTGGGTGTCTCTAGAATGGTCTGGGTTTTTTTCGAAGGGTCCTGGGGGCCTCTAGAAGGGTCTGGGGGCATTTAGAATGATACGGAGAGGGTCTAGAAAGGTCTGGGGTCCTTTAGAATGGTTCTGGGAGGCTCTAGAAGGGTCTGGGTGCTTTTAGAAGGGTCCTGGGAGGATCTGGAAGGGTCTGGGGGCTTTTAGAATGGTCCTGGGTGGCTCTAGAGGGTTCTGAGAGCTTTTAGAAGGGTCCTGGGTGTCTCTAGAAGGGTCTGGGGGCTTTTAGAAGGGTCCTGGGATGCTCTAGAAGGGTCTGGGGGCATTTAGATGGGTCCTGGGGGGCTCTAGAAGGGTCTGGGTGCCTTTAGAATGGTCCTGGGGGGCTCTAGAATGTTCTGCTGGCTTTCAGAAGGGTCCTGGGGTCCCCTAGAAGGGTCTGGGGTCTTTTAGAAGGGTCCGGGGGGGCTCTAGAAGGGTCTGGGCGCTTTTAGAAGGGTCCTGGGGTTCTCTAGAAGGGTCTGGGGACTTATAGAAGGGTCCTGGGGGCCTCTAGAAGGATCTGGGATCTATTAGAGGGGTTCGGGGGGGCTCTAGAAGGGTCTGGAGGCTTTTAGAAGGGTCCTGGGGGGCTCTAGAAGGGTCTGGGGGCTTTAGAATGGTCCTGGGAGGCTCTAGAAGGGTCTGGGGTCTTTTAGAAGGATCCGGGGAGGGTCTAGAAGGGTCTGGGGGGTTTTAGAAGGGTCCTGGGTGCCTCTAGAAGGGTCTGGGTGCTTTTAGATGGGTCCTAGGGGGCTCTAGAAGCGTCAGGGGTCTTTTAGAAGGGTCCTGGGGGGCTCTAGAAGGGTATGGGGGCTTTTAGAATGATCCGGGGACGGTCTAGACGGGTCTGGGTACTTTTTGAAGGATCCTAGAGGGCTCTAGAATGGTCTGGGGACATTTAGAAGGATCCGGGGAGGGTCTAGAAGGGTCTGGGGGCTTGTAGAAGGGTCCTGGGGCGCTCTAGAAGGGTCTCGGGGCTTTTAGAAGGGTCCTGGGGGCCTCTAGAAGGGTCTGGTTCCTTTTAGAAGGGTCCTGGGGAGCTCTAGAAGGGTCTGGGGGCTTGTAGAAGGGTCCTGGGGGCCGCTAGAAGGGTCTGGGTGCTTATAGAAGGGTCCTGGGGGGCTCTAGAATGGTCTGGGGGCTTGTAGAAGGGTCCTGGGGGGCTCTAGAATGTTCTGGGGGCTTTTAGAAGGGTCCTTGGGCTCTAGAAGGGTCTGAGGGCTTGTAGAAAGGTCCTGAGAGGCTCTAGAAGGGCCTGGGAGCTTTTATAAGGGTCCTGGGTTGCTCTAGAAGGGTCTGGGGGCTTTTAGAAGGGTCCTGGGAGGATCTAGAAGGGTCTGGGGGCTTTTAGATGGGTCCTGGGTGGCTCTAGAAGGGTCTGGGTGCATTTAGAAGGGTCCTGTGGGTCTCTAGAAGGGTCTGGGAGTTTTTAGAAGGGTCCTGGGAGGCTCTAGAAGGTTCTGGGGGCTTTCAGAAGGGTCCAGGGGGCTTCTAGAAGGGTCTGGAGAATTTTAGAAGGGTCCGGGGGAGCTCTAGAAGGGTCTGGGGGCTTTTAGAAGGGTCCTGGGGTGATCTAGAAGGGTCTGGGGACTTTAAGAGGTGCCCTGGGGGGCTCTAGAAGGGTCTGGGGTCTTTTAGAAGGGTCCTGGGGTGCTCTATAAGGGTCTGGGGACTTTTAGAATGCTCCTGGGGATCTCTAGAAGTGTCTGGGGTCTTTTAGAAAGATCCGGGGAGTGTCTAGATGTGTCTGCGGCCTTTCAGAAGGGTCCGGGGGGGCTCTAGAAGAGTCTGGGGGCTTTTAGAAGGGTCCTGGGAGGCTCTAGAAGGGTCTGGGATCTATTAGAGGGGTCCTGGGGGGCTCTAGAATGGTCTGGGGGCTTTTAGAAGGCTCTTGGGAGGCTCTAGAAGGGTCTGGGTGCTTTTAGAAGGGTCCTGGGGTTCTCTAGAAGGGTCTGGGATCTATTATAGGGGTTCGGGGGGGCTCTAGAAGGGTCTGGGGGCATTTAGATGGATCCGCGGAGGGTCTAGAAGGGTCTGGGGGCTTTTAGAAGGGTCCTGGGGGGCTCTAGAAGGGTCTGGGTGCCTTTAGAAGGGTCCTGGTGGGCTCTAGAATGTTCTGCTGGTTTTTAGAAGGGTCCTGGGTGGCTCTAGAGAGTCCTGGGGGCTTTTAGAAGGGTACTGGGGTGCTCTAGAAGGGTCTGGGGGCTTTTAGAAGGGTCCTGGGATGCTCTAGAAGGGTCTGGGTGCTTTTAGAATGGTCCTCGGATGCTCTAGAAGGGAATGGGGGCTTTTAGAATGGTCTTGGGGGGCTCTAGAAGGGTCTGGGAGCTTTTAGAATAATCCGGGTAGGGTCTAGACGGTTCTGGGGGCATTTAGAAGTATCCTGGGGGCCTCTAGAAGGGTCTGGGATCTATTAGAGGGGTCCGGGGGGGCTCTAGAAGGCTCTGGGGGCTTTTAGAAGGGTCCTGGGAGGCTCTAGAAGGGTCTGGGGGCTTTTAGAAGGGTCCTGGGGTTCTCTAGAAGGGTCTGGGGACTTATAGAAGGGTCCTGGGGGCCTCTAGAAGGGTCTGGGATCTATTAGAGCGGTTCGGGGGGGCTCTAGAAGGGTCTGGAGGCTTTTAGAAGGGTCTTGGGGGGCTCTAGAAGGGTCTGGGGGCTTTTAGAATAATCCGGGGAGGGTCTAGAAGGGTCTGGGTTCTTTTAGAATAGTCCTGGGAGGTTTTAGAAGGGTCTGGGGTCTTTTAGAATGATCAGGGGAGGGTCTAGAAGGGTCTGGGCGCTTTTAGACGGGTGTTGGGGGGCTCTAGAAGGGTCTGGAGGCTTTTAGAGGGGTTCTGGGGGGCCCTAGAAGGGTCTGGGTTCATTTAGAATGATCCGGGGAGGGTCTAGAAAGGTCTGGGGGCTTTTAGGAGGGTCCTGGGAGGCTCTAGAAGGGTCTGGGGGCTTTTAGAATGATCCGGGGAGGGTCTAGAAGGGTCTGGGGGCCTTTAGAAGGGTCCTGGGGGTCTCTAGAATGGTCTGGGGGCTTTTAGAAGGGTCCTGGGGGCCTCTAGAAGGGTCTGGGGGCTTATAGAATGATGCGGAGAGGGTCTAGAAAGGTCTGGGTGCCTTTAGAATGGTTCTGGGAGGCTCTAGAAGGGTCTGGGTGCTTTTAGAAGGGTCCTGGGAGGATCTAGAAGGGTCTGGGTGCTTTTAGAAGGGTCCTGGGTGGCTCTAGAGGGTTCTGGGGGCTTTTAGAAGGGTCCTGGGGGTCTCTAGATAGGTCTGGGGGCTTTTAGAAGGGTCCTGGGAGGGTCTAGAATGGTATGGGGGCATTTAAAATAATCCTGGGAGGCTGTAGAAGGGTCTGGGGTCTTTCAGAAGGGTCCTGGAGGTCTCTAGAAGGGTCTGGGGGCTTTTAGAAGGGTCCTGGGGGCCACTAGAAGGGTCTGAGTGTTTTTAGACGGGTCCTGGGGGGCTCTAGAAGGGTCTGGGGGCTTTTAGAATGATCCGGGGAGGATCTAGAAGGTTCTGGGGGCTTTTAGAAGGGTCCTGGGGGGCTCTAGAAGGGTCTGGGGGCTTTTAGAATGATCCGGAGAGGGTCTAGAAAGGTCTGGGTGCCTTTAGAATGGTCCTGGGAGGCTCTAGAAGGGTGTGGAGGCTTTTAGAAGGGTCCTGGGAGGCTCTAGAAGGGTCTGGGGGCTTTTAGAATCGTCCTGGGTGGATCTAGAGGGTCCTGGGGTCTTTTAGAATAGTCCTGGGTGGATCTAGAGGGTCCTGGGGGCTTTTAGAAGGGTCCTGGGATGCTCTAGAAGGGTCTGGGTGCTTTTAGAAGGGTCCTCGGAATCTCTAGAAGGGTCTCGGGGCTTTTAGAAGGGTCCTGGGGGGCTCTAGAATGGTCTGGGGGCTTTTAGAAGAATCCCGGTAGGGTCTAGAATGTTCTGGGGGCATTTAGAAGTGTCCTGGGGGTCTCTAGAAGTGTCTGGGATCTATTAGAGTGGTCCGGGGTGGCTCTAGAAAGGTCTGGGGGCTTTTAGAAGGGTCCTGGGAGGCTCTAGAAGGGTCTGGGCGCTTTTAGAAGGGTCCTGGGGTTCTCTAGAAGGGTCTGGGGACTTATAGAAGGGTCCTGGGGGCCTCTAGAAGGGTCTGGGATCTATTAGAGGGGTTCGGGGGGGCTCTAGAAGGGTCTGGAGGCTTTTAGAAGGGTCTTGGGGGGCTCTAGAATGGTCTGGGGGCTTTTAGAATAATCCGGGGAGGGTCTAGAAGGGTCTGGGTTCTTTTAGAATAGTCCTGGGAGGTTTTAGAAGGGGCTGTGGTCTTTTAGAATGATCAGGGGAGGGTCTAGAAGGGTCTGGGCGCTTTTAGACGGGTCCTGGGGGGGTCTAGAAGGGTCTGGAGGCTTTTAAAGGGGATCTGGGGGGCCCTAGATGGGTCTGGGTTCATTTAGAAGGATCCGGGGAGGGTCTAGAAAGGTCTGGGGGCTTTTAGGAGGGGCCCTGGGAGGCTCTAGAAGGGTCTGGGTGCTTTTAGAAGGGTCCTGGGGGCCTCTAGAAGGGTCTGAGTGTTTTTAGACGGGTCCTGGGGGGCTCTAGAAGGGTCTGGGGGCTTTTAGAATGATCCGGGGAGGATCTAGAAGGTTCTGGGGGCTTTTAGAAGGGTCCTGGGGGGCTCTAGAAGGGTCTGGGGGCTTTTAGAAGGGTCCCGGGGTTCTCTAGAAGGGTCTGGGGGCATTATAGAAGTATCCTGGGGGCCTCTAGAAGGGTCTGGGATCTATTAGAGTGGTTTGGGGTGGCTCTAGAAGGGTCTGGGGGCTTTTAGAAGGGTCCTGGGGGCCTCTAGAAGGGTCTGGGGGATTTGAGAATGATCCGGAGAGGGTCTAGAAAGGTCTGGGGGCATTTAGAATGGTCCTGGGAGGCTCTAGAAGGGTGTGGAGGCTTTTAGAAGGGTCCTGTTAGGCTCTAGAAGGGTCTGGGGGCTTTTAGAAGCGTCCTGGGTGGATCTAGAGGGTCCTGGGGGCTTTTAGAAGGGTCCTGGGATGCTCTAGAAGGGTCTGGGTGCTTTTAGAAGGGTCCTCGGATGCTCTAGAAGGGTCTCGGGGCTTTTAGAATGGTCCTGGGGGGCTCTAGAATGGTCTGGGGGCTTTTAGAAGAATCCGGGTAGGGTCTAGAAGGTTCTGGGGGCATTTAGAAGTATCCTGGGGGCCTCTAGAAGGGTCTGGGATCTATTAGAGTGGTCCGGGGGGGCTCTAGAAGGGTCTGGGGTCTTTTAGAAGGGTCCTGGGGTTCTCTAGAATGGTCTGGGGACTTATAGAAGGGTCCTGGGGGCCTCTAGAAGGGTCTGGGATCTATTAGAGTGGTTCGGGGGAGCTCTAGAAGGGTCTGGAGGCTTTTAGAAGGGTCTTGGGGGGCTCTAGAATGGTCTGGGGGCTTTTAGAATAATCCGGGGAGGGTCTAGAAGGGTCTGGGTTCTTTTAGAATAGTCCTGGGAGGTTTTAGAAGGGGCTGTGGCCTTTTAGAATGATCAGGGGAGGGTCTAGAAGGGTCTGGGCGCATTTAGACGGGTCCTGGGGGGCTCTAGAAGGGTCTGGAGGCTTTTAGAGGGGTTCTGGGGGCCCTAGATGGGTCTGGGTTCATTTAGAATGATCCGGGGAGGGTCTTAGAAGCGTCCTGGGTGGATCTAGAGGGTCCTGGGGGCTTTTAGGAGGGTCCTGGCAGGCTCTAGAAGGGTCTGGGTGCTTTTAGAATGATCCGGGGAGGGTCTAGAAAGGTCTGGGGGCCTTTAGAAGGGTCCTGGGGGCCTCTAGAAGGGTCTGGGGGCTATTAGAATGATCCGGAGAGAGTCTAGAAAGGTCTGGGGGCCTTTAGAATGGTCCTGGGAGGCTCTAGAAGGGTCTGGGGTCTTTCAGAAGGGTCCTGGAGGTCTCTAGAAGGGTCTGGGTGCTTTTAGAAGGGTCCTGGGGGCCTCTACAAGGGTCTGAGTGTTTTTAGAAGCGTCCTGGGGGGCTCTAGAAGGGTCTGGGGGCTTTAGAATGGTCCTGGGAGGTTATAGAATTTTCTGGGGTCTTTCAGAAGGGTCCTGGGGGTCTCTAGAAGGGTCTGGGGGCTTTTAGAAGGGTCCTGGGGGGCTCTAGAATGTTCTGCTGGCTTTCAGAAGGGTCCTGGGGTCCTCTAGAAGGGTCTGGGGGCTTTTAGAAGGGTCCGGGGGGCTCTAGAAGGGTCTGGGGGCTTTTAGAAGGGTCCTGGGGTGCTCTAGAAGGGTCTGGGGAGTTTTAGAAGGGTCCTGGGGTGCTCTAGAAATGACGGGGTGCATTAAGAAGGGCCCTGGGGGCTCTAGAAGTGTCTGGGGACTTTTAGAAGGGTCCTGGGGTGCTCTAGAAGGGTCTAGGGGCTTTTAGAAGGGTCCTGGGGGGCTTTAGAAGGGTCTGGGGGCTTTTAGAAGGGTCCTGGGGGCCTCTAGAAGGGTCTGGGGGCTTTAGAATGGTCCTGGGAGGCTATAGAAGGGTCTGGGGTCTTTCAGAAGTATCCGGGGAGGGTCTAGAAGGGTCTGGGGGCTTTTAGAAGGGTCCTGGGTGCCTCTAGAAGGGTCTGGGTGCTTTTAGATGGGTCCTAGGGGGCTCTAGAAGCGTCAGGGGGCTTTTAGAAGGGTCCTGGGGGGCTCTAGAAGGGTCTGGGTGCTTTTAGATGGGTCCTAGGGGGCTCTAGAAGCGTCAGGGGGCTTTTAGAAGGGTCCTGGGGGGCTCTAGAAGGGTCTGGGTGCTTTTAGATTGATCCGGGGACGGTCTAGACGGGTCTGGGTGCTTTTTGAAGGATCCTAGGGGGCTCTAGAAGGGTCTAGGGGCTTTCAGATGGATCCGGGGAGGGTCTAGAAGGGTCTGGGGGATTTTAGAAGGGTCCTGGTGGTCTCTAGAAGGGTCTGGGGGCTTTTAGAAGGGTCCTGGGAGGCTCTAGAAGGGTCTGGCTGCTTTTATAAGGGTCCTGGAGAGCCTCTAGAAGGGTCTGGGTGCTTTTAGAAAGGTCCTGGGGGCTCTAGAAGGGTCTAGAGGCTTTTAGACGGGTCCTGGGGTCCTCTAGAAGGGTATGGGGGCTTTTAGAAGGGTCCTGGTTGGTTCTAGAACGGTCTGGGGGCTTGTAGAAGGGTCCTGGGGGCCTCTAGGAGGGTCTGGGGGCTTTTAGAAGTGACCTTTGGGGCTGTAGAATGGTCTGGGGGCTGATAGAAGGGTCCTGGGGGGCTCTAGAAGGGTCTGGGTGCTTTTAGAAGGGTCCTTGGGGGCTCTAGAAGGGTCTGGGGGCTTGTAGAAAGGTCCTGGGAGGCTCTAGAAGGGCCTGGGGGCTTTTATAAGGGTCCTGGGGTGCTCTAGAAGGGTCTGGGGACTTATAGAAGGGTCCTGGGGGCGTCTAGAAGGGTCTGGGATCTATTAGTGGGGTTCGGGGGGGCTCTAGAAGGGTCTGGTGGCTTTTAGATGGATCCGCGGAGGGTCTAGAAGGGTCTGGGTGCTTTTAGAAGAGTCCTGGGTGCCTCTACAAGGGTCTGGAGTCTTTTAGAAGGGTCCTGGTTGCCTCTAGAAGGGTCTGGGTTCATTTAGAAGGGTCCTGGGGGGCTCTAGAAGGGTCTGGAGGCTTTTAGAATGGTCTTGGGCGGCTCTAGAAGGGTCTGGGGTCTTTTAGATGGGTCCTAGGGGGCTCTTGAAGGGTCTGGGGGCTTTTAGTTGGGTCCTGGTGGGCTCTAGAATGGACTGGGTGCTTTTAGAATGATCCGGGGACGGTCTAGAAGGGTTTGGGTGCTTTTTGAAGGATCCTAAATGGCTCTAGAAGGGTCTGGGGGCGTTTAGAAGTGTCCTTGGGTGTTCTAGAAGGGTCTGCGGGCTTGTAGAAGGGTACTGGGGGGCTCTAGAAGGGTCTGGGTCTTTTAGAATGGTCCTGGGTGGCTCTAGAAGGGTCTGGGGGCTTGTAGAAGGGTCCTGGGAGCCTCTAGAAGATTCTGGGGGCATTTAGAATGGTCCTGGGTGGTTCTAGAAGGGTCTGGGGCCTTGTAGAATGGTCCTGGGCTGCTCTAGAAGGGTCTGGGGGCTTTTAGAAGGTTCCTGTGGACATCTAGAAGGGTCTGTTGGCTTTTAAAAGCGTCCTTGGTGGTCTCTAGAAGGGTCTGGGGGCTTTTAGAAGGGTCCTGGGAGGCTCTAGAAGGGTTTGGCGGCTTATAGAAGGGTCCTGGGATGCCCTAGAAAGTTCTGGGGGCTTTCAGAAGGGTTCTTGGTGTCTCTAGAAGGGTTTGGGAGCTTTTAGAATGGTCCTGAGGGCCCTAGAAAGGTCTGGGTGCTTTTAGAAGTGTCCTGTGGTGCCCTATAAGGTTTTGGGGGCTTTCAGAAGGGTCCTGGCGGCCTCTAGAAGGGTCTAGGGTCATTTAGAAGGGTCCGGGGGGGCTCTAGAAGGGTCTGGGGGTTTTTAGAAGGGTCCTGGGGTGCTCTAGAAGGGTCTGGGGTCTTTTAGAAGGGTCCTGGGGTGCTCTAGAAGGGACGAGGGAGCTTAAGAGGGGCACTAAGGCCTCTAGAAGTGTCTGGGGGCTTTTAGAAGGGTCCTGGGGGGCTCTAGAAGGGTCTGGAGGCTTTTAGAAGGGTCCTGGGGGGCTCTAGAAAGGTCTGGGGGCTTTTAGAATGGTCCTGGGGGGCTCTAGATTGGTCTGGGTGCTTTTATAGGGTCCTGGGGGTCTCTAGAAGGGTCTGGGGGCTTTATAGAAGGGTCCTGGTGGGCTCTAGAAGGGTCTGGGGGCTTTCAGAAGGGTCCAGGGGGCCTCTAGAAGGGTCTGGGGGCTTTTAGTAGGGTCCGGGGGGGCTCTAGAAGGGTCTTGTGGCTTTTAGAAGGGTCCTGGAGTGCTCTAGAAATGTCTGGGGACTTTTAGAAGGGTCCCTGGGGGGCTCTAGAAGGGTCTGGGGGCTTTTAGAATGTCCTGGGGTGCTCTAGAATAGTCTGGGTGCTTTTAGAATGGTCCTGGGGGGCTCTAGATGTTTCTGGGTGCTTGTAGAAGGATCCGGGGTGGGTCTAGAAGTGTCTGCGGCCCATTAGAAGGGTCCTGGGGGCCTCTAGAAAAGTCTGGGGGCTTTTAGAAGGATCCGGGGAGGGTCTAGAAGGGTCTGGGGCATTTTAGAAGGGTCCTGGGGGGCTCTAGAGGGTTCTGGGGGCTTTTAGAAGGGTCCTGGGGGGCTCTAGAAGGGTCTGGGGGCTTTTAGAATGGTCCTGGGGGACTCTAGAAGGGTCTGGGTGCTTTTAGATGTGTCCTGGAGGGCTCTAGAAGGGTCTGGGGGCATTTAGAAGGGTCCTGAGGGGCTCTAGAAGGGTCTGGGGGCTTTTAGAATGATCCGGGGACGGTCTAGAAGGGTCTTTATGCTTTTTGAAGGATCCTAGGGGGCTCTAGAAGGGTCTGGATGCTTTCAGAAGGGTCCTGGGGGGCTCTAGAAGGGTCTGGGGGCTTTTAGAATGGTCCTGGGAAGCTCTAGAAGGGTCTGGGTGCTTGTAGAAGGGTCCTGGGGGGCTCTAGAAGGGTCTAGAGGCTTTTAGAAGGGTCCTGGGGGCCTCTAGAAGGGTCTGGGGGCGTTTCAAAGGGTCCTGGTTGGCTCTGGAAGGGTCTGGGTGCTTTTATAAGGGTCCTGGGGGTCTCTAGAAGGGTCTGGGAGCTTTTACAACAGTCCAGGGGGGCTCTAGAAGGGTCTGGGTACTTTTAGAAGGGTCCTGGTGGCCTCTAGACTGGTCTGGGGGCTATTAGAAGGGTCCTGGGGGGCTCTAGAAGGGTCTGGGTCTTGTAGATGGGTCCTGGGGGGGTCTAGAAGGGTCTGGGGGGTTTTAGAAGGGTCCTGGGAGGCTCTAGAAGGGTCTGGGTGCTCTTAGAAGGGTCCTGGGAGGTTCTAGAAGGGTCTGGGGGCTTTTAGAAGGGTGCTGGGTGGCTCTAGAAGGGTCTGGGGGCTTTTAGAAGGGTCCTGGGCGTCTCTAGAAGGGTCTGGGTGCTTTTAGAAGGGTCCTGGGGGGCTCTAGAAGGTTCTGGGGGCATTCAGAATGGTCCTGTGGGTCTGTAGAAGGGTCTGGGTGCTTTTAGAAGCGTCCTGGGGGGCACTAGAAGGGTCTGGCTGCTTTTAGAAGGGTCATGTGGGCTCTAGAAGGTTCTGGGGGCTTTGAGAAGGGTCCTGGGGGCCTCTAGAAGGGTCTAGGTGCTTTTAGAAGGGTCCGGGGAGGATCTAGAAGGGTCTGGGGGCTTTTAGAAGGGTCCTGTGGGGCTCTAGAAGGTTCTGCGTATTTCAGAAGGGTCCTGGGGGCATCTAGAAGGGTCTAGGGGCTTTTAAAAGGGTCCGGGGGGGCTCTAGAAGGGTCTGGGGGCTTTTAGAAGGGTCCTGGGGTGCTCTAGAAGGGTCTGGGTGCTTTTAGAAGGGTCCTGGGATGCTCTAGATGGGACGGGGGGGGTTAAGAGGGGCCCTGGGGGCTCTAGAAGTGTCTGTGGTCTTTTAGAAGGGTCCTGGGGGGCTCTAGAAGGGTCTGGAGTCTTTTAGAAGGGTCCTGCCGGGCTCTAGATGGGTCTGGGGGCTTTTAGAAGGGTCCTGGGGTGGTTCTAGAAGGGTCTGGGGTCTTTTATAAGGTCCTGGGGGTCTGTAAAAGGGTCTGGGTGCTTTTAGAAGGGTCCTGGGGGGCTCTAGAAGTTTCTGGGGGCTTTTAGAAGGGTCCTGGGGGGCTCTAGGAGGGTCTGGAGGCTTTTAGAAGGATCCGGTGAGGGTATAGATTGTTCTGGGGGCTTTTAGAAGGCTCCTGGGGGGCTCTAGAAGGGTCTGGAGGCTTTTAGAAGGGTCCTGGGAGGCTCTAGAAGGGTCTGGGGGCTTTTAGAAGGGTCCTGCGGGCTTCTAGAAGGGTCTGTGGACTTTTAGATGGGTCCTGGGGCGCTGTAGAAGGGTCTGGGGTCTTTTAGAATGATCCGAGGACGGTCTAGAAGGGTCTGGGGGCTATTAGAAGGGTCCTGGGGGGCTCTAGGAGGGTCTGGGTGCTTTTAGAAGGGTCCTGGTTGCCTCTAGAAGGGTCTGGGGGCTTTCTGAAGTGTCCTGGGGGCCTCTAGAAGGGTCTGGGTGCTATTAGAAGGGTCCGGGGGGGCTCTAGAAGGGTCTGGGGGTTTTAGATGGGTCCTGGGTGGCTCTAGAAGTGTCTGGGGACCTTTAGATGGGCCCTGGGGTCCTCTAGAAGGGTCTGGGGGATTTTAGAAGGGTCCTGGGAGCTCTAGAAGGGTCTGGGTTCTTTTAGAAGGGTCCTGGGAGGCTCTAGAAGGGTCTGGGGGCTTTTAGAAGGGTCCTGGGGTCCTCCTGAAGGGTCTCGGGGCTTTTAGAAGGATCCGGGGAGGGTCTAGAATGGTCTGGGGGCTTTTAGAAGGGTCTTGGGAGGCTCTAGAAGGGTCTGCGGCCTTTTCAAAGGAACGTGAACGTCTTCAGAAGGGTCTGGGGGCTTTTGGAAGGGTCCTTGGGGGCTCTAGAATGTTCTGGGGCTTTTGTACTTAGCTGGCAGGGGAGACACCCTGATTAAGCAGGTGCTTTTCCCAGGCCAGGCTCATCCTTTGCACTCCGGGTGTGCTGACCCCTGCGAATTCCCCAAATGTGCAAAATGAAAATTTTTGCTCTAGAAGCACCCAGACCCTTCTAGAGCCCCCCAGGAACCTTCTAAAAGCACCCAGACACGTCTAGAGCCCCCAGGAACATTCTAAAATCCCCCAGACCCTTTTAGAGCCCCCAGTGTGCTTCTTAAAGCCCCCGGACTTTTTAGAGCCCCCCAAAACCTTATAAAGGCCCCCAAAATCTTATAAAGCCCCCCAGGCCCTACTAAACCCCCTTAGGACCCTTCTACAATACTCTAGACCCTTCTAGAGCCACCGAGGACCCTTCTAAAAGACCCCAGACCCTTCCAGAGCCCCTTAGGAACCTTTTTAGAGAACCTAGACCCTCCTAGATCCTTCAAGGACTCTTCTAAAAGCCCCCAGATACTTCTAGGGGTTAGAGGCAGGGTTAGGGTTAGGGTTAGGGTTAGGGTTAGGGTTAGGGTTAGAGTTAGGGTTAGGGTTAGGGTTAGGGTTAGGGTTAGGGTTAGGATTAGGGTTAGGGTTAGGGTTAGGGTTAGGGTTAGAGTTAAGGTTAGGGTTAGGTTTAGGGTTAGATTTAGGGTTAGTTTTAGGGTTAGGGTTAGGGTTAGGGTTAGGGTTAGTGTTAGGGTTTGTGTTAGAGTTAGGATTAGAGTAAGAGATAGGGTTATGGTTAGGGATAGAGTAAGAGTTAGGGTTAGGGATAGGGTTAGGAACCTTTTTTAGCCCTACAGGACCTATCTAAAAGCACTCAGACCATTCAAAATCCCCTCAGGACCCTCCTAACTGTCCCCAGATCCTTCAAGAGCCCCCCAGGACCCTTCTAAAAGCCCCCAGACCCTTCTAGACCCCACAGGACCATTCTAAAAGAGCCCAGACCCGTCTAGAGACCCCCAGGACCCATTTAAAAGCCCCCAGACCCTTCTAGAGCACCCCAAATCCCTTATAAAAGCCCCCAGACCATTCTAGAGTCCCCCAGGACCATTCTAAAAGCACCCAACCTTTCTAGAGGCCACCAGGACCCTTCTAAAATCACCTCAGACCCTTCTAGAGCCCCCCAGGACCCATTTAGAAGGCTCCAGACCCTTCTGGAGCACCCCAGGACCCTTCTAAAAGCCCCCAGACCCTTCTAGAGCCCCCCAGGTCCCTTCTAAATGACCCCAGACCCTTCTAGACCCTCCCCGGATTCTTCTAAAAGCACCCAGACCCTTCTACTGCCTCCCAGGACCCTTCTAAAATCCTTCAGACCCTTCTAGAAGCCCCCAGGACCCATGTGAAAGCACCCAGAGCCTTCTAGATGCCCCCAAGACCCTTCTAAAAGTCCCCAGATCCTTCAAGAGCCCCCCAGGACCCTTCTAAAAGCGCCCACACCCTTCTAGAGCCCCCCAGGACCCGTCTAAAAGCACTCAGACCCTTCTAGAGCCCACCCGGACCCTTCTAAAAGTCCCCAGACCCTTCTAGAGACCCCCGGGACCCTTCTAAATACCCCCAGACCATTCTAGAGCCCCCCAGGACCATTCTAAATGCCTCCAGACCCTTCTAGAGGCCCGCAGGACCCTTCTAAAAGCACCCAGACAATTCTAGAGCTCCCCAGAATCCTTCTAAAAGCCCCCAGACCATTCTAGAGCTCCCCAGGACCCTTCTAAAAGCCCCCAGACCCTTCTAGAGCCCACCAGGACCCTTCTAAAAGACCCCAGTCCATTCTAGAGCTCCCCAGGACCCTTCTAAAAGCCAACAGACCCTTCTAGAGACCCCCAGGACCCTTCTAAAATCCCCCAAACCTTTCTAGAGCCCCCCAGGAGCCATCTAAATGCCCCCAGACCCTTCTAGACCCTTCCCGGATACTTCTAAAAGCACCCAGTCCCTTCTACAGCCTCCCAGGACCCTTCTAAAATCCCCCAGACCCTTCTAGAGACACGCAGGACCCTTCTAAAAGCCCCCAGAGCCTTCTAGATGCCCCCAGGACCCTTCTAAAAGGCCCCACACCCTTCTAGAGCCTCCCCGGATCGTTCTAAAAGCCCCGTAGACCTTTCTAGAGCCACCCAGTACCCTTCTAAATGCCCCCAGACCATTCTAGAGCCCCCCAGGACCCTTCTAAAAGCCTCCAAACCTTTCTAGAAGCCCCCAGGACCCTTCTGAAAGCCCACAGACTATTCTAAAGCCCCCCAGGACCATATAAAAGCCCCCAGACCCTTCTAGAGCACCCCAGAACGATTCTAAAAGCACCCAGACCCTTCTAGAGCTACCCAGGACCCTTCTAAAAGAACCCAGACCCTTCTAGACCCGCCCCGGACCCTTCTAAAAGCCCCCAGACAATTCTAGAGCTCCCCAGAACCCTTCTAAAAGCCCCCAGACCCTTCTAGAGCTCCCCAGGACCCTTCTAAAAGCCCTCAGACTCTTCTAGAGCCCACCAGGACCCTTCTAAAAGACCCCAGTCCATTCTAGACCTCCCCAGGACCCTTCTAAAAGCCAACAGACCCTTCTAGAGACCCCCAGGACCCTTCTAAAAGCCCCCAGACCTTTCTAGACCCTTCCCGGATACTTCTAAAAGCACCCAGACCCTTCTACAGCCTCCCAGGACCCTTCTAAAATCCCCCAGACCCTTCTAGAGACACGCAGGACCCTTCTAAAAGCCCCCAGACCCTTCTAGATGCCCCCAGGACACTTCTAAAAGCCCCCAGAGCCTTCTAGATGCCCCCAGGACACTTCTAAAAGCCCCCAGAGCCTTCTAGAAGCCCCCAGGACCCTTCTGAAAGCCCACAGACTATTCTAGAGCCCCCAGGACCATATAAAAGCATCCAGACCCTTCTAGAGCCCCCCAGAACGCTTCTAAAAGCACCAGACCCTTCTAGAGCTACCCAGGACCCTTCTAAAAGACCCCAGACCCTTCTAGACCCTCCCCGGATCCTTCCAAAAGCACCCAGACCATTCTAGAGCCTCCCAGGGCCATTCTAAAGGCCCCCAGACCTTTCTAGATCCTCTCCGGATCATTCTAAAAGCCCCCAGACCATTCTAGAGCCCCCCAGGACCCTTCTAAAGGCCCCCAGACCCTTCTAGACCCTCCCCGGATCATTCTATAAGCCCCCAGACCCTTCTAGAGCTCCCCAGGACCCTTCTAAAATCCCCCAGACCCTTCTAGAGCCACCCAGGACATTTCTAAAAGCACTCAGACCCTTCTAGAGCCCACCAGGACCCTTCTAAAAGCCCCCAGACCATTCTAGAGCCACCCAGGGCCCTTCTAAAATCACCCAGACCCTTCTAGAGCCTCCCAGGACCCTTCTAAAATCCCTCAGACCCATCTAGGTGCCCCCAGGACCCTTCTAAAAGCCCCCAGAGCAATCTAGATGCCCCCAGGACCCTTCTTAAAGCCCTCACACTATTCTAGAGCCTCCAGGACCCTTCTAAAATCCCCCAGACCCTTCTAGAGCCCCCCAGGACCATTCTAAAAGCCCCCAGACGCTTCTAAAGACTCCCAGGACCCTTCTAAAAGCACCCAGACCCTTCTAGAGCCTCCCAGGACCCTTCTAAAAGCACCCAGAGGCTTCTAGATCCCCACAGGACCCTTCTAAAAGCCCCCAGACCCTTCTAGACCCTCCCCGAATCCTTCTAAAAGCACCCAGACCCTTCTAGATCCTCCCAGGACCCTTCTAATATCCCGCAGACACATCTAGAGGCCCCCAGGACACTTCTAAGAGCCCAAAGACCCATCTACATCCCCCCAGGACCCTTCTAAAAGCCCCCAGACCCTTCTAGATTCTCCCAGGACCCTTCTAAAAGCCCCCAGACCCTTCTAGAGCTCCCCAGGACCATTCTAAACTCCCCCAGACCCATCTAGAGGAACCCAGGGCTCTTCTAATGGTCCCCAGACCCTTCTAGAGCCCCCAAGGACCCTTCTAAAAGCCCCCAGAGCCTTCTAGACCCTCCCCGGATCCTTCTAATAGCCCCCAGACCCTTCTAGAGCCCCGAGAGACCCTTCTAATAGCCCCCAGACCTTTCTAGAGGCCATCTGGACCCTTCAAAAAGCCCCCAGACCCTTCTAGAGCCTCCCAGGACCATTCTAAAAGCACCCAGACCCTTCTAGAGCCTCCCAGGACCCTTCTAAAAGCACCCAGACCCTTCTAGAGCCCCCCAGGACCTTTCTAAATGCCCCCAGACCCTTCTAGAGCCCCAAAGGACCCTTCTAAAAGCACCCAGACCCTTCTAGAGACCCTACAGGACCCTTCTAAAAGCACTCAGATCTTTCTAGAGTCTCCCAGGACCCTTCTAAAAGCACCCAGACCCTTCTAGAGCAACCCAGGACCCTTCTAAAAGCACCCTTACCCTTCTAGAACCCCCCAGGACCCTTCTCAAAGACCCCAGACCCTTCTAGATAACTCCAGGACCCTTATAAAAGCCCCCAGACACTTCTAGAGACCCGCAGGACCCTTCTAAATGCCCCTAGACCCTTCTAGATTCCCCCTGGACCCATCTAAAAGCCCCCAGACCCTTCTAGAACTCCCCAGGACCCTTCTAAAATCCCCCAGACCCTTCTAGAGACACCCAGGGCTCCTCTAATGGTCCCCAGACCCTTCTAGAGCCTCCACGGACACTTCTAAAAGCAACCAGACCCTTCTAGAGCCTCCCAGGACTCTTTTAAAATCCCTCAGACACATCTAGAGGCCCCCAGGACCCTTCTAAAAGCCCCCAGAGCTTTCGAGATGCCCCCAGGACCCTTCTAAATGACCTCACACCCTTCTAGAGCCCACCAGCAACCTTCTAAAAGCTCCCAGACCCTTCTAGAACTCCCCAGGACCCTTCTAAATGCCCCCAGACCCATCTAGAGCCCCCCAGGACTCTTCTAAAATCCTCCAGACCATTCTAGAGGACCCCAGGACACTTCTGAATGACCCCAGACCATTCCAGAGCGCCCCAGGCCTCCTCTAAAAGCCTCCAGACCCTTTTAGAGGCCCCCAGGACACTTCTGTAAACCACAGACCCTTCTAGAGCACCCCAGGACTCTTCTAAATGCACCCAGACACTTCTAGCGCCACCCAGGACCCTTCTAAAAGTCCCCAGACCCTTCTAGCGCTCCCCAGGACCCTTCTAAAAGCCCCCAGACCCTTCTAGACCCCCCAGGACCCTTCTAAAAGCACCCACACCCTTCTAGAGACCCACAGGACCCTTTTAAAAGCCCCCAGACCATTCTAGACCCTCACCGAATCTTTCTAAAAGCACCCAGACCCTTCTAGAGCCTCCCAGGACCCTTCTAAAACCCCCCAGAGCCTTCTAGATGCACCCAGGACCCTTCTAAAAGCCCTCACACCCTTCTAGAGCCCCCCAGGACCCTTCTAAAATCCGCCAGACCCTTCTAGAGACCCACAGGACCTTTCTAAAAGCACCCAGACCCTTCTAGAGCCCCCCAGGACTCTTCTAAAAGCCCCCAGACCACTCTAGAGCTCCCCAGGACCCTTCTAAAGAGACCCCGACCCTTCTAGAGAATCCCAGATCCCCTCTAAAAGCACCCAGACCCTTCTACAGCCTACCAGGACCCTTCTAAAATACCCCAGACCCTTCTAGAGGCACCCAGGGCCCTTCTAAAAGCCCCCAGACCCTTCTAGACCCTACCCGGATCCTTCTAAAAGCAGCCAGACCCTTCTAGAGCCTCCCAGGACCCTTCTAAAATCCCTCAGACCTTTCTAGAGCCCCCAAGGACCCTTATAAAAGCCCCCAGAGCCTTCTAGATGCCCACATGACCCTTCTAAAAGCCCCCACACCCTTCTAGAGCCCCCCAGGACCCTTCTAAAAGCCTCCAGACCATTCTAGAACCCCCCAGGACCCTTCTAAAAGCCCCCAGACCATTCTAGATCCTCCCCGTATCCTTCTAAAAGCCCCCAGACCATTCTAGAGGCCACCAGGACCCTTCTAAAAGCCGCCAGACACTTCTAGAGCCTCCCCGGATCCTTCTAAAATCCTCCAGACCTTTGTAGAGCCTCCCAGGACCCTTCTAAACGTCCCCAGACCCTTCTAGACCCTCCCCGGATCCTTCTAAAAGCACCCAGACCCATCTGGATCCTCCCAGGACCCTTCTAAAATCACCCAGACCCTTCTAGAGGCCCCCAGGACCCTTATAAAAGCCCCCAGACCCTTCTAGAGCATCCCAGGACCCTTCTGAAAGCCCCCAGGCCTTTCTAGAGCCCCCCAGGACCATTCTAAATGACCCCAGACCCATCTAGAGCCCCCCAGGACTCTTCTAAAAGCCTCCAGACCCTTCTAGAGGCCTCCAGGGCCCTTCTGAATGCCCCCAGACCCTTCTAGAGCCCCCCAGGACCTTTCTAAAAGCCTCCAGACCATTCTAGAGGCCCCCAGGACCATTCTGAAAGCCCAAAGACCTTCTAGACCTCCCCAGGACCCTTCTAAAAGCACCTAAACCCTTCTAGAGCCCCCCAGGACCCTTCTAAAAGCCCCCAGACCCTTCTAGACCCTCCCCGAATCCTTCTAAAAGCACCCAGACCATTCTAGAGCACCCCAGGACCCTTCTAATATCCCGCAGACAATTCTAGAGGCCCCCAGGACCCTTCTAAAAGCACCCAGAGCATTCTAGATACCCCCAGGACCCTTCTAAAAGCCCTAAAACCCTTCTAGAGCCCCCCAGGACCCTTCTAAGAGCCCCCAAACCCTTCTAGATCCACCCCGGACCCTTCTAAAAGCCCCCAGACCCTTCTATAGACACGCAGGACCCTTCTAAAAGACCCCAGACCCTTCTAGAGTCTCCCAGGACCCTTCTAAAAGCCCCCAGACGTTTCTAGAGCTCCCCAGGACCCTTCTAAAATCACTCAGACCCTTCTAGAGGCCCCCAGGGCTCCTCTGATGGTACCCAGACCCTTCTAGAGCCACCAAGGACCCTTCTAAAAGCCCCCAGACCCTTCTAGAGACACGCAGGACCCTTCTAAATGCCCCCAGACCCTTCTAGAGCCTCCCAGGACCCTTCTAAAAGCCCCCAGACACTTCTAGAGCTCCCCAGGACCCTTCTAAAATCCACCAGACCCTTCTAGAGGCCCCCAGGGCCCCTCTAATGGTCTCCAGACCCTTCTAGAGCCCCCAAGGACCCTTCTAAAAGCCCCCAGAGCCTTCTAGACCCTCCACCGATCCTTCTAATAGATCCCAGACCCTTCTAGAGCCCCCCAGGACCCATCTAAAAGTCCCCAGACCCTTCTACAGTCCCACAGGACCTTTCTAAAAGCCCCCAGACCCTTCTAGAGCCACCCAGGACCGTTCTGAAAGCACCCAGACCCTTCTAGAGCCCCGCAGGACCCTTCTAAAAGCCGCCAGACCCTTCTAGAGCCTCCCCGGATCCTTCTAAAATCCTCCAGACATTTGTAGAGCCCCCCAGGACCCTTCTAAAAACTCCCAGACCCTTCTAGACCATCCCCGGATCCGTCTAAAATCCTCCAGACATTTGTAGAGCCCCCCAGGACCCTTCTAAAAGCCCCCAGACCCTTCTAGACCATCCCCGGATCCTTCTAAAAGCACCCAGACCCATCTAGAGCCACCCAGGACTCTTCTAAAAGCATCCAGACCCTTCTAGAGGCACCCAGGACCATTCTGAATGCCCCCAGACCTTTCTAGACCCCCCAGGACCCATCTAAAAGCCTCCAGACCCTTTTAAAGTCCCCCAGGACCCTTCTGAAAGCCCCCAAACCCTTCTAGATTTCACCAGGACCCTTGTAAATGCACCCAGACACTTCTAGAGACCGGCAGGACCCTTCTAAAAGCACCCAGACCCTTCTAGAGCCACACAGGGCCCTTCTAAAAGCAACCAGACCCTTCTAGACCCACCCCGAATCCTTCAAAAAGCACCTAGACCCTTCTAGAGCTTCCCAGGTCCCTTCTAAAATCCCTCAGACATTTCTAGAGGCCCCCAGGACCCTTCTAAAGACCCCCAGAGCCTTCTAGATGCCCGCAGGACCCTTCTAAAAGCACTCACACCCTTCTAGAGCACCCCAGGACCCTTCTAAAAGGACCCAGACCCTTATAGAGCCGCCCAGGACTCTTCTAAAAGCCCCCAGACACTTCTAGAGACCCGCAGGACCCTTCTAAATGCCCCCTGACCCTTCTAGAGTCTCCCAGGACCCTTCTAAAAGACCCCAGACCCTTCTAGAGGCACCCAGGGCTCCTCTAATGGTCCCCAGACCCTACTAGAGCCCCCAAGGACCCTTCTAAAAGACCCCAGACCCTTCTAGAGACACGCAGGACGCTTCTAAAAGAACCCAGACCCTTCTAGAGCCTCCCAGGACCCTTCTAAAAGCCTCCAGACCCTTCTACATGCCCCCAAGACCCTTCTGAAAGCCCACAGACGCCTCTAGAGCTCCCCAAGACCCTTCCAAATACACCCAGACACTTCTAGCGACTCCCAGGATCATTCTGAAAGCCCCAGACCCTTCTAGAGCTCCCCAGGACTCTTCTAAAAGGCCCCAGAGACTTCTAGAGCCCCCCAGGACCCGTCTAAAAGAACCCAGACCCTTCTAGAGCTCCACAGGACCCTTCTAAAAGTCCCAGACCCTTCTAGACCCTAACCGGATCTTACTAAAAGCACCCAGACCCTTCTAGAGCCTCCCCGGACCCTTCTACAACTCCTCAGACACTTCTAGAGGCCCCCAGGACCCTTCTAAAAGCCCCCAGAGATTTCTAGATGCCCCCAGGACCATTCTAAAAGCCCTCACACCATTCTAGAGCCACCCAGGACCCTTCTAAAAGCCGCCAGACCCTTCTAGAGCCCCACAGGACCCTTCTAAAAGCCCCCAGACCCTTCTAGAGACACGCAGGACCCTTCTAAATGCCCCCAGACCCTTCTAGAGTCTCCCAGGACCCTTCTAAAATCCCCCAGACCCTTCTAGATCTCCCCAGGACCCTTCTAAAATACCCCAGACCTTTCTAGAGGCACCCAGGGCCCCTCTAGTGGTCCCCAGACCCTTCTAGAGCCCCCAAGGACCATTCTAAAAGCCCCCAGACCCTTCTAGAGACCCGCAGGACCCTTCTAAATGCACCCAGACCCTTCTAGAGGCCCCTAGGGCCCCTCTAATTGTCCCCAGACCCTTCTAGAGCCCCCAAGGACCCTTCTAAAAGCCCCCAGACCCTTCTAGAGACCCGCAGGACCCTTCTAAAAGAACCCAGACCCTTGTTAGACCATCAAAGGACCCTTCTAATATCCCCCAGACCCTTCTAGAGCCCCCCAGGACCCTTCTAAAAGCCTCCAGACCCTTCTAGACCCTCCCCGGATCCTTCTAAAAGCACCCAGACCCTTCTAGAGCCCCCCAGGACCCTTCTAAAAGACTCCAGACCCTTCTAGATGCGCCCAGGACCCTTCTATAAGCCCCCAGACTCTTCTAGAGCCCACCAGGACCCTTCTAAATGCCCCCAAACCCTTCTAGAGCCCCCAGGACCCTTCTATAAGTACCCAGACGCTTCTAGAGAACCCCAGGACCCTTCTGAATGCCCCCAGACCGTTCTAGAGCCCCCCAGGACCCTTCTAAAAGACTCCAGACCCTTCTACAGCCCCCCAGGACCCTTCTGAAAGCCCCCAGACCCTTCTAGAGCTACTCAGAACCATTCTAATATCCCCCAGACCCTTCTAGAGCCACTTAGGACCCTTCAAAAAGCACCCAGACCCTTCTAGAGTCCCCTAGGCCCCTTCTAAAAGCACCCTGACCCTTCTAGAGCCCCACAGGACCCTTCTAAAAGCCCCCAGACCCTTCTAGACCCTCCCTGGATCATTCTAAAAGCACCCAGACCCTTCTAGAGCCTCCCAGGACCCTTCTAAAATCCCTCAGACAATTCTAGAGGCCCCCAGGACCCTTCTAAAAGCCCCCAGAGCCTTCTAGATGCCCCCAGGAACCTTCTAAAAGCACTCACATTCTTCTAGAGCCAACCAGGACTATCCTAAAACCCCCCCCGACCCTTCTAGAGCCCCCCAGGACACTTCTAAAAGCACCCAGACCCTAATAGAGACCCGCAGGACCCATCTAAAAGTCCCCAGACCATTCTATAGTCTCCCAGGACCCTTCTAAAAGCCCCAAGACCCTTCTAGAGCTCTCCAGGACCCTTCTAATATCCCCCAGACCCTTCTAGATGCCCCCAACGCCCCTCTAATGATACTCAGACCCTTCTAGAGCCCCCAAGGACCCTTCTAACAGGCCCCAGACCCTTCTAGAGACCCGCAGGACAATTCTAAAAGCCCCCAGACCCTTCTAGAGCCTCCCGGGACCCTTCTAAAAGATCCCAGACCCTTCTAGAGCTCCCCAGGACCCTTCTAAAAGCACCCAAACCCTTCTAGACCCCCCCCCAGGACCCTATAAAAGCCCCCAGACCCTTCTTGAAGCACCCAGGACCCTCTAGAAGGGTCTGGGGTCTTTTAGAAGGGTCCTGGGTGGATCTAGAATGGTCTGGGGGCTTGTAGAATGGTCCTGCGTGTCTCTAGAAGGGTCTGGGGGCTTTTAGAAGGGTCCTGGGGTTCTCTAGAAGGGTCTGGGGACTTTTAGAAGGGTCCTTGGGGGTCTAGAAGGGTCTGGGGGCTTGTAGACAGGTCCTGGTAGGCTCTAGAAGGGTCTGGGGGCTTTTAGAAGGGTCCTGGGGTGCTCTAGAATGGTCTGGGTGCTTTTAGAAGCGTCCTGGGAGTCTCTAGAAGGGTCTGGGGGCTTTTAGAAGGGTCCTGGGTGGCTCTAGAAGGGTCTGGGGGCTTTTAGAAGGGTCCTGGGTGTCTCTAGAATAGTCTGGGGGTTTTAGAAGGGTCCTGGGAGGCTCTAGAAGGGTCTGGGGGCATATAGAATGGTCCTGGGATGCTCTAGACGGGTCTGGGTGCTTTTAGAAGATTCCTGGGGGGCTCTAGAAGGGTCTGGGTGCTTTCAGAAAAGTCCAGGGGGCCTCTAGAAGGGTCTGGAGGCTTTTAGAATGGTCCGGGGGCTTTTAGACGGGTCCTGGGGTGCTCTAGAAGGGACGGGGTGCCTTAAATGAGGCCTGGGGGGCTGTAGATGGGTCTGGGGGCTTTTAGAAGGGTCCTGGGAGGATGTAGAATGGTCTGGGTTCTTTTAGATGGGTCCTGGGATGCTCTAGAAGGGTCTGGGTCTTTTAGAAGGGCCCTGGGGGACTCTATAATGTTCTGGGGAATGTCAGAAGAATCCTGTGGGTCTCTAGAAGGGTCTGGGGGCTTTTAGAAGGGTCCTGGGGGTCTCTAGAAGGGTCTGGGTGCATTTAGAAGGGTACTGGGACGCTCTAGATGGGTCTGGGGGCTTTTAGAAAGGTCCTGGGGGCCTCTAGAAGGGTCTGAGAGCTTTTAGAAGGGTCCTGGGGGGGTCTAGAAGGGTCTGGTTGCTTTTAGAAGGGTCCTGGGGTGCTCTAGAAGGGACGGGGTGCCTTAAGAGGAGGCCTGGGGGGCTCTAGAAGGGTCTGGGGGCTTTTAGAAGGGTCCTGGGGTGCTCTAGAAGGGTCTGGGGGCTTTTAGAATGCTCCTGGGTGTCTCTAGAAATGTCTGGGGTCTTTTAGAAGGATCCGGGGAGTGTCTAGAAGTGTCTGCGGCCTTTCAGAAGGGTCCTGGGTGGCTCTAGAAGGGTCTGGGGTCTTTTAGAAGGGTCCTGGGGTGGTCTAGAAGGGTCTGGGGGCTTTTAGAATGGGCCTGGGAGGCTCTAGAAGGTTCTGGGTGCTATTAGAAGGGTCCTGGGGGCCTCTTGAAGGGTCTGAGTGCTTTTAGAAGGGTCCTGGGGGGCTCTAGAAGGGTCTGGGGGCTTTTAGAAGGGTCCTCGGATGCTCTAGAAGGGTCTCGGGGCTTTTAGAATGGTCCTGGGGGTCTCTAGAAGGGTCTGGGATCTATTAGAGTGGTCAATGGGGGCTCTAGAAGGGTCTGGGGTCTTTTAGAAGGGTCCTGGGAGGCTCTAGAAGGGTCTGGGCGCTTTTAGAAGGGTCCTGGGGTTCTCTAGAAGGGTCTGGGGACTTATAGAAGGGTCCTGGGGGCCTCT
>JAUNZM010002640.1:0-26862 GCA_033459285.1 Clamator glandarius | reverse complement strand
TTTTGAGTCCCTTTCCCTCCATTTTGAGTCCCTTTCCCTCCAGTTTGGAGTCATTTCCCTCCATTTTGGGTCCCTTTCCCTCCATTTTGGGTCCCTTTCCCCCCATTTTGGGTCCCTTTCCCCCCATTTTGAGTCATTTCCCTCCATTTTGGGTCCCTTTCCCTCCATTTTGGCTCCATTTCCCCCCATTTTGAGTCATTTCCCCCAATTTTGAGTCCCTTTCCCTCCATTTTGAGTCCCTTTCCCTCCAGTTTGGAGTCATTTCCCTCCATTTTGGGTCCCTTTCCCTCCATTTTGGGTCCCTTTCCCCCCATTTTGAGTCCCTTTCCCTCCATTTTGGGTCCCTTTCCCCCCATTTTGAGTCATTTCCCTCCATTTTGGGTCCCTTTCCCTCCATTTTGGGTCCCTTTCCCCTCATTTTGGGTCCCTTTCCCTCCATTTTGGGTCCCTTTCCCCCCATTTTGAGTCATTTCCCTCCATTTTGAGTCCCTTTCCCTCCATTTTGGCTCCATTTCCCTCCATTTTGATTCCATTTCCCCCAATTTTGAGTCCCTTTCCCTCCATTTTGAGTCCCTTTCCCTCCAGTTTGGAGTCATTTCCCTCCATTTTGGGTCCCTTTTCCTCCATTTTGGTTCCATTTCCCCCCATTTTGGGTCCCTTTCCCTCCATTTTGAGTCCCTTTCCCTCCATTTTGAGTCCCTTTCCCTCCATTTGGGTCCCTTCCCCCCCATTTTGAGTCCCTTTCCCTCCATTTTGGCTCCATTTCCCCCCATTTTGGGTCCCTTTCTTTCCATTTTGGTTCCATTTTCCGCCATTTTGGGTCCCTTTTTCTCCATTTTGGGTCCCTTTGCCCCCATTTTGGGTCCCTTTCCCTCCATTTTGGCTCAATTTTGCCCCATTTTGAGTCCTTTTCCCTCCATTTTGGTTCCATTTCCCCCCATTTTGGGTTCCTTTTCCTCCATTTTGAGTCCCCTTCCCTCCATTTTTAGTCCCCTTCCCTCCATTTTGAGTCCCTTTCCCTCCATTTTGGGTCCCTTTCCCTCCATTTCGGCTCCATTTCCCCCCATTTTGGGTCCCTTTCTTTCCATTTTGGGTCCCTTTCCCCCCATTTTGAGTCCCTTTCCCTCCATTTTGAGTCCCTTTCCCTCCATTTTGGGTCCTTTTCCCTCCATTTTCGTTCCATTTCCCACCATTTTGAGTCCCTTTCCCTCCATTTTGGGTCCCTTTCCCTCCATTTCGGCTCCATTTCCCCCCATTTTGGGTCCCTTTCTTTCCATTTTGGGTCCCTTTCCCCCCATTTTGAGTCATTTCCCCCCATTTTGAGTCCCTTTCCCTCCATTTTGGGTCCCTTTCCCTCCATTTTCGTTCCATTTCCCCCCATTTTGAGTCCCTTTCCCTCCATTTTGAGTCCCTTTCCCCCCATTTTGAGTCCCTTTCCCTCCATTTTGGTCCCTTTCCCTCCATTTGGTTCCATTTCCCGCCGTTTTGAGTCCCTTTCCCTCCATTTTGGCTCCATTTTCCCCCATTTTGGCTCCATTTCCCTCCATTTTGGCTCCATTTCCCCCCATTTTGTTTCCATTTCCCTCCATTTTGGCTCCATTTCCCCCCATTTTGTTTCCATTTCCCTCCATTTTGGTTCCATTTCCCCCCATTTTGTTTCCATTTCCCTCCATTTTGGCTCCATTTCCCCCCATTTTGTTTCCATTTCCCTCCATTTTGGCTCCATTTTCCTCCATTTTGTTTCCAATTCCCCCCATTTTGGTTCCATTTCCCTCCATTTTGGTTCCATTTCCCTCCATTTTGGTTCCATTTCCCCCCATTTTGGCTCCATTTCCCTCCATTTTGTTTCCATTTCCCTCCATTTTGTTTCCATTTCCCCCCATTTTGTTTCCAATTCCCCCCATTTTGGCTCCATTTCCCTCCATTTTGTTTCCATTTCCCTCCATTTTGTTTCCATTTCCCCCCATTTTGTTTCCATTTCCCCCCATTTTGGCTCCATTTCCCCCCATTTTGTTTCCATTTCCCCCCATTTTGGTTCCATTTCCCTCCATTTTGGTTCCATTTCCCTCCATTTTGGTTCCATTTCCCCCCATTTCGGCTCCATTTCCCTCCATTTTGGTTCCATTTCCCCCCATTTTGGTTCCATTTCCCTCCATTTTGGTTCCATTTCCCTCCATTTTGGTTCCATTTCCCTCCATTTTGGTTCCATTTCCCTCCATTTTGGTTCCATTTCCCTCCATTTTGTTTCCATTTCCCTCCATTTTGGCTCCATTTCCCCCCATTTTGTTTCCATTTCCCTCCATTTTGGCTCCATTTCCCTCCATTTTGTTTCCAATTCCCCCCATTTTGGTTCCATTTCCCTCCATTTTGGTTCCATTTCCCTCCATTTTGGTTCCATTTCCCCCCATTTTGGCTCCATTTCCCCCCATTTTGGTTCCATTTCCCTCCATTTTGTTTCCATTTCCCTCCATTTTGGTTCCATTTCCCTCCATTTTGGTTCCATTTCCCTCCATTTTGGCTCCATTTCCCTCCATTTTGGTTCCATTTCCCTCCATTTTGGCTCCATTTCCCTCCATTTTGGTTCCATTTCCCTCCATTTTGTTTCCATTTCCCTCCATTTTGGTTCCATTTCCCTCCATTTTGTTTCCATTTCCCTCCATTTTGGTTCCATTTCCCTCCATTTTGTTTCCATTTCCCTCCATTTTGGTTCCATTTCCCTCCATTTTGGCTCCATTTCCCTCCATTTTGGTTCCATTTCCCTCCATTTTGGTTCCATTTCCCTCCATTTTGTTTCCATTTCCCTCCATTTTGGTTCCATTTCCCTCCATTTTGGTTCCATTTCCCTCCATTTTGGTTCCATTTCCCTCCATTTTGTTTCCATTTCCCTCCATTTTGGTTCCATTTCCCTCCATTTTGGTTCCATTTCCCTCCATTTTGGTTCCATTTCCCTCCATTTTGTTTCCATTTCCCTCCATTTTGTTTCCATTTCCCCCCATTTTGTTTCCATTTCCCTCCATTTTGTTTCCATTTCCCTCCATTTTGGTTCCATTTCCCCCCATTTTGGTTCATTCCCCCCCCCCCCGCCCCCCGTTTTCTCCACGTTCCGGGTTCCTCCCCCCATTTTAACCCTTTCTCTCTCTCTCTCTCTCTCTCTCTCTCTCTCTCTCCCCCCCCCCCCCGCCCAGCTCCCCCCCCTCCCCCTCGCCCCCCCTCCCCCCTCCCCCTCCTCCCTCCCCCCAAGAAACGCCGCAAAACCGACCCCCCCTCCTCCCTCCCCCCCCCTCCTCCCCCTCCCCCTCCCTCCCTGCCCCCCCCTTCCACCCCCTCCCCCCCGCCTCCTCCTCCCCTCCCCCCCCCGCCCCCCTCCCTCCCCTCCCCCGCCGCCCCCCCCGGCCCCCTCCCCCCGCCCCGTCTCCAACCTTCCCGCCGATCACGCCTCCCTCGTCAAATCTGGACGGACGACGTGGCCGCCGGGGCCCCCCAGGCCGGGCCCCCCCCTCGCCGCCGCCCCCCTCGTCCTCCTCGCGGCCCCGCCGAGCGCCTGGGGGCCACCTCCCTCCTCCAATTGGCTCGCGGCTCCCGCCCCGCGGCCGCCGACCTCGCCGTCTTGGCCACCGTCGCCCTCACCCACCACGACGACGAAGACGAAGACGAAGACGACGAAGACGAAGACGAAGACGAAGCTGCTTCACCTCCGCCATCTTCCCAGCGTCGCCACCCGGTCCTCCAAGAGCACAACTACGCGGCGATGGCGGCCGTCGCGCCCCTCGCCGAGGCCCTCGGCCTCCAAGCGGCCGCCGCCGACGTCCTGGAAGCCCCCGAGGAGGTGGTGGTGGTGGTGGAGAACCGGCCTCCTCCGGCGCCTCCGCCCCGACGGCCTCCCCAGCGCCGCAAGCGCCATCGCCCGGCGCCTCCTTCCACCAGCGAGAGCGAAGACGACGGCGACGAAGAGGACGAAGACGACGAAGGAGACGAGGAAGACGAGGATGACGACGCCGACGTCAGGCGGTGGTTGAGGCCTCGGGGCTCGTCGCCGTCGCCCCCGCGGGAGTTTGCGCCCCGCAGCGAGTTCGAGCAGATGACCATCCTCTACGACATCTGGAGCTCGGGCCTAGACGCCGAGGACATGAGGTTCCTGCGCTTGACCTACGAGCGGCTGCTGCAGGAGGACAGCGGCACCCACTGGCTCAACGACACCACTGGGTGCACCACACCGATATCCTGGCCCTCAGAGGGTGCTGGCGGCGCGGGGAGGGGGCCTGGGGGTCAACGATCTTGGTTCTTGGAGGTGGTGGGGACGTAGTTATGGGGTTTGGGGTCAAGGAACTTGGGTTTGGTGGAGTTGGGGACGTGGTTATGGGGTTTGGGGTCCAGGATCTTGGGTATCGTTGACCTTGGGGTCAAGGATCTTGGTTCTTGGAGGTGGTGGGGACGTAGTTACGAGGTTTGGGGTCAAGGAACTTGGGTTTGGTGGAGTTGGGGACGTGGTTATGGGGTTTGGGGTCAAGGATCTTGGGTTTTCATGGAGTTGGGGACGTGGTTATGGGTTTGGGGTCAAAGATCTTGGGTTTGGTGGAGTTGGGGACGTGGTTATGGGGTTTGGGATCCAGGATCTTGGGTATCGTTGACCTCGGGGTCAAGGATCTTGGTTCTTGGAGGTGGTGGGGACGTAGTTACGAGGTTTGGGGTCAAGGAACTTGGGTTTGGTGGAGTTGGGGACGTGGTTATGGGGTTTGGGTCAGGATCTTGGGTATCGTTGACCTTGGGGTCAAGGATCTTGGTTCTTGGAGGGTGGTGGGACGTGGTTATGGGGTTTAGAGTCAAGGATCTTGGGTTTTCATGGAGTTGGGGACGTGGTTATGGGGTTTGGGGTCCAGGATCGTGGGTTTTCATGGACTTGGGGACGTGGTTATGGGGTTTGGGGTCAAAGATCTTGGGTTTGGTGGAGTTGGGGACGTGGTTATGGGGTTTGGGGTCCAGGATCTTGGGTATCGTTGACCTTGGGGTCAAGGATCTTGGTTCTATGAGGTGATGGGGACGTGGTTATGGGGTTTAGGGTCAAGAATCTGGGGTTTGGTGGAGTTGGGGACGTGGTTATGGGGTTTGGAGTCCAGGATCTTGGTTCTAGGAGGTGGTGGGGACGTAGTTATGGGGTTTGGGGTCAAGGAACTTGGGTTTGGTGGAGTTGGAGGCCTTGAGATGGGTTTTAGGGTCAAGGATCTTGGGTATCATTGACCTTGGGGTCAAGGATCGTGGTTCTTGGAGGTGGTGGGGACGTAATTATGGGGTTTGGGTTCAAGGATCTGGGGTTTGGTGGAGTTGGGGACGTGGTTATGGGGTTTGGGGTCAAGGATCTTGGGTATCGTTGACCTTGGGGTCAAGGATCTGGGTTCTTGGAGGTGGTGGGGACGTAGTTACGGGCCTTGGGGTCAAGGAACTTGGGTATCATTGACCTTGGGGTCAAGGATCTCGGTTCTTGGAGGTGATGGGGACGTGGTTATGAGGTTTGGGGTCCAGGATCTTGGGTATCGTTGAGCTTGGGGTCAAGGATCTTGGTTCTAGGAGGCGATGGGGACGTAGTTATGGGGTTTGGGGTCAAGGATCTGGGGTTTGGTGGAGTTGGGGACGTGGTTATGGGGTTTGGGGTCCAGGATCTTGAGTATCGTTGACCTTGGGGTCAAGTATCTTGCTTCTAGGAGGCGATGGGGACGTGGTTATGGGGTTTAGGGTCAAGAATCTGGGGTTTGGTGGAGTTGGGGACGTGGTTATGGGGTTTGGGGTCCAGGATCTTGGGCATCGTTGACCTTGGGGTCAAGGATCTTGGTTCTAGGAGGTGGTGGGGACGTAGTTATGGGGTTTGGGGTCAAGGAACTTGGGTTTGGTGGAGTTGGAGGCCTTGAGATGGGCCTTGGGTTCAAGGACATTGAGCATCATTGATGTTGGGATCAAGAAACTTGGGTTTATTGGAGATGAGGACCTTGAGATGGGCCTGGGGGTCAAGGATCTTGGTTCTTGGAGGTGGTGGGGACATAGTTACGGGGTTTGGGGTCAAGGATCTTGGGTTTGGTGGAGTTGGAGACGTGGTTATGGGGTTTGGAGTCCAGGATCTTAGGTATCATTGACCTTAGGGTCAAGGATCTTGGTTCTAGGAGGTGGTGGGGACGTAGTTATGGGGTTTAGAGTCAAGGATCGTGGGTTTTATGGAGTTGAGGACGTGGTTATGGGGTTTGGGGTCAAGGATCTTGGTTCTAGGAGGTGGTGGGGACGTAGTTATGGGTGTTGGGGTCAAGGATCTTGGGTTTGGTGGAGTTGAGGACGTGGTTATGGGGTTTGGGGTCAAGGATCTTGGTTCTAGGAGGTGGTGGGCATGTAGTTATGGGGTTTGGGGTCAAGGATCTGGGTTCTAGGAGGTGGTGGGGACGTAGTTATGGGGTTTGGGGTCAAAGATCTGGGTTCTAGGAGGTGGTGGGGACGTAGTTATGGGGTTTAGAGTCAAAGATCTTGGGTTTTATGGAGTTGGGGACGTGGCTATGGGGTTTGGGGTCAAGGATCTTGGTTCTAGGAGGTGGTGGGGACGTAGTCATGGGGTTTGGGGTCAAGGATCTTGGTTCTAGGAGGTGGTGGGGACGTAGTTATGGGGTTTGGGGTCAAGGATCTTGGTTCTAGGAGGTGGTGGGGACGTAGTTATGGGGTTTAGAGTCAAGGATCGTGGGTTTTATGGAGTTGGGGACGTGGTTATGGGGTTTGGGGTCAAGGATCTTGGGTTTTGATGGACTTGGGGACGTGATTCTGGGCCTGGGGGTGAAGGATCTTGAGTATTGGAGGTGGTGGGGACGTAGTTATGGGGTTTGGGGTCTAGGATCTTGGGTTTGGTGGAGCTGGAGACCTTGAGATGGGCCTGGGGGGTCAAGAAATTTGGTTCTAGGAGGTGGTGGGGACGTAGTTATGGGGTTTAGAGTCAAGGATCTTGGGTTTTATGGAGTTGAGGACGTGGTTATGGGGTTTGGGGTCAAGGATCTTGAGTATTGGAGGTGGTGGGGACGTAGTTATGGGGTTTGGGGTCAAGGATTTTGGGTTTGGTGGAGCTGGGGACCTTGAGATGGGCCTGGGGGCCAAGAAATTTGGTTCTAGGAGGTGGTGGGGACGTAGTTATGGGGTTTGGGGTCAAGGATCTTGGTTCTAGGAGGTGGTGGGGACGTAGTTATGGGGTTTGGGGTCAAGTATCTTGGTTCTCGGAGGTGGTGGGGACGTAGTTATGGGGTTTGGGGTCAAAGATCTTGGGTTTTATGGAGTTGGGGACGTGGTTATGGGGTTTGGGGTCAAGGATCTTGGTTCTAGGAGGTGGTGGGGACGTAGTTATGGGGTTTGGGGTCAAGGATCTTGGTTCTAGGAGGTGGTGGGGACGTAGTTATGGGGTTTGGGGTCAAGGATCTTGGTTCTAGGAGGTGGTGGGGACGTAATCATGGGGTTTGGGGTCAAGGATCTTGGTTCTAGGAGGTGGTGGGGACGTAGTTATGGGGTTTGGGGTCAAGGATCTTGGTTCTAGGAGGTGGTGGGGACGTAGTTATGGGGTTTGGGGTCAAAGATCTTGGGTTTTATGGAGTTGAGGACGTGGTTATGGGGTTTGGGGTCAAGGATCTTGGTTCTAGGAGGTGGTGGGGACATAGTTATGGGGTTTGGGGTCAAGGATCTTGGTTCTAGGAGGTGGTGGGGACGTAGTTATGGGGTTTGGGGTCAAGGATCTTGGTTCTAGGAGGTGGTGGGGACGTAGTTATGGGGTTTGGGGTCAAAGATCTTGGGTTTTATGGAGTTGAGGACGTGGTTATGGGGTTTGGGGTCAAGGATCTTGGTTCTAGGAGGTGGTGGGGACGTAGTTATGGGGTTTGGGGTCAAGGATCTTGGTTCTAGGAGGTGGTGGGGACGTAGTTATGGGGTTTGGGGTCAAAGATCTTGGGTTTTATGGAGTTGAGGACGTGGTTATGGGGTTTGGGGTCAAGGATCTTGGTTCTAGGAGGTGGTGGGGACATAGTTATGGGGTTTGGGGTCAAGGATCTTGGTTCTAGGAGGTGGTGGGGACGTAGTTATGGGGTTTAGAGTCAAAGATCTTGGGTTTTATGGAGGTGGGGACGTGGTTATGGGGTTTGGGGTCAAGGATCTGGGTTCTAGGAGGTGGTGGGGACGTCGTTCTGGGTTTGGGCTCCAAGATCTGGCTTCCAGGAGGTGGCGAGGACGTGGTTGCGGGGTTTGTGGGGCCCCCCGGGCTCTCGGTCCCCGTTGATCCTTGACGCGGTCACTGACTCGCAGCCCCGGGAGCCGCCGTTGGCCCCACCGGACGGGCAGCGCCCGCAGCGAAGGCTTCTACCCCATCAGCCGCCGCGAGAAAGCTCGTTACCTCCACCCCCGGCCCCACCGCGACCCCCCCGACCCCCAGGGCCCCAACCGGGTCCTGTCGGAGCGGCGCTCGGAGCAGCGGCGGCTCCTCAGCGCCATCGGCTCCTCCGCCCTGCCCGACAGCGACCTCCTCAAGCTCAACCAGCTCAAGGTGGGGCCCCGTCTCCGTCTCCCTCCGTCTTCCTCCGTCTTCTTCCATCTTCCTCCATGTTCTCCACGTCCATCTTCCTCATCTTCTTCCATCTTCCTCCATCTTCTTCCATCTTCCTCCGTCTTCTTCCGTCTTCTTCCGTCTTCTTCCATCTTCCTCCGTCTTCTTCCATCTTCTTCCATCTTCCTCCGTCTTCTTCCGTCTTCTTCCATCTTCCTCCGTCTTCTTCCATCTTCTTCCATCTTCCTCCGTCTTCTTCCATCTTCTTCCATCTTCTTCCATCTTCTTCCATCTTCCTCCGTCTTCTTCCATCTTCTTCCATCTTCTTCCATCTTCTTCCATCTTCCTCCGTCTTCTTCCATCTTCTTCCATCTTCTTCCATCTTCTTCCATCTTCTTCCATCTTCTTCCATCTTCTTCCATCTTCTTCCATCTTCCTCCGTCTTCTTCCATCTTCTTCCATCTTCTTCCATCTTCTTCCATCTTCCTCCGTCTTCTTCCATCTTCTTCCATCTTCCTCCGTCTTCTTCCATCTTCTTCCATCTTCTTCCATCTTCTTCCATCTTCTTCCATCTTCCTCCGTCTTCTTCCATCTTCTTCCATCTTCCTCCGTCTTCTTCCATCTTCTTCCATCTTCTTCCATCTTCTTCCATCTTCTTCCATCTTCCTCCGTCTTCTTCCATCTTCTTCCATCTTCTTCCATCTTCTTCCATCTTCTTCCATCTTCCTCCGTCTTCTTCCGTCTTCTTCCATCTTCTTCCATCTTCCTCCATCTTCTTCCATCTTCTTCCATCTTCCTCATCTTCTTCCGTCTTTTTCTGTCTTCTTCCACGTTCTCCATCTTCTTCCATGTTCTCCACGTCCATCTTCCTCCATCTTCCTCATGTTCCTCCATGTTCTTCCACCTTCTTTGTGTTTTCTCATGTTCTTCCACGTTCTCCACATTCTCCACATTCCTCCACATTCTCCATGTTCTCCGTGTTCTCCGTGTTCTCCTCCCTCTCCGTGTTCTCCTCCCTCTCTGTGTTCTCCTTCCTCTCCATGTTCTCCGTGTTCTCCTCCCTCTCCGTGTTCTCCGTGTTCTCCTCCCTCTCCGTGTTCTCCGTGTTCTCCGTGTTCTCCTCCCTCTCCGTGTTCTCCTCCCTCTCCGTGTTCTCCGTGTTCTCCTCCCTCTCCGTGTTCTCCTCCCTCTCCATGTTCTGCTCCCTCTCCGTGTTCTCCTCCCTCTCCGTGTTCTCCTCCCTCTCCGTGTTCTCCTCCCTCTCCGTGTTCTCCGTGTTCTCCTCCCTCTCCGTGTTCTCCGTGTTCTCCTCCCTCTCCGTGTTCTCCTCCCTCTCCGTGTTCTCCTCCCTCTCCGTGTTCTCCGTGTTCTCCTCCCTCTCCGTGTTCTCCTCCCTCTCCGTGTTCTCCGTGTTCTCCTCCCTCTCCGTGTTCTCCGTGTTCTCCTCCCTCTCCGTGTTCTCCTCCCTCTCCGTGTTCTCCGTGTTCTCCTCCCTCTCCGTGTTCTCCTCCCTCTCCGTGTTCTCCGTGTTCTCCTCCCTCTCCGTGTTCTCCGTGTTCTCCTCCCTCTCCGTGTTCTCCTCCCTCTCCGTGTTCTCCGTGTTCTCCTCCCTCTCCGTGTTCTCCGTGTTCTCCTCCCTCTCCGTGTTCTCCGTGTTCTCCTCCCTCTCCGTGTTCTCCTCTCTCTCCGTGTTCTCCTCCCTCTCCGTGTTCTCCGTGTTCTCCTCCCTCTCCGTGTTCTCCGTGTTCTCCTCCCTCTCCGTGTTCTCCGTGTTCTCCTCCCTCTCCGTGTTCTCCGTGTTCTCCTCCCTCTCCGTGGTCTCATTCCGCCTTTTCCGCCTCCCAGTTCCGGAAGAAGCGTCTGCGCTTTGGCCGCAGCCGGATCCACGAGTGGGGCCTCTTCGCCATGGAGCCCATCGCCGCCGACGAGATGGTCATCGAGTACGTGGGGCAGAGCGTCCGACAGGTCAGCCCCGCGGGGACCCCGAACGCTCCGGGGGACCCCCAAGAGACCTCCGGGGGACCCCCGACCACCCCTGGGGACCCCCAACCACCTCCTGGGGACCCCCGACCACCCCCTGGGGACCCCCGACCACCTCCTGGGGATCCCTGACCACCTCCTGGGGACCCCCGACCACCCCCTGGGGACCCCCGACCACCTCCTGGGGACCCCCGACCACCTCCTGGTGTCCCCCAACCACCTCTTGGTGTCCCCCAACCACCCCCTGGGGACCCCCAAGAGACCTCCTGGGGACCCCCAAGCACCCCCTGGGGACCCCTAACCACCCCTGGGGACCCCCAACGACCCCCTGGGGACCCACAACCACCTCCGGGGGACCCCCGACCACCTCCTGGTGCCCCCCAACCACCTCCTGGGGACCCACAACCACCCCCTGGGGACCCCCAAGAGACCTCCTGGGGACCCCCGACCATCTCCTGGGGACCCCCAACCACCTCCTGGGGACCCCCAACCACCCCTGGGGACCCCCAACGACCCCCTGGGGACCCACAACCACCTCCTGGGGACCCACAACCACCCCTGGGGACCCCCAACCACCTCCTGGGGACCCCCGACCACCTCCTGGTGCCCCCCAACCACCTCCTGGGGACCCACAACCACCCCTGGGGACCCCCAACCACCTCCTGGGGACCCACAACCACCCCTGGGGACCCACAACCACCTCCTGGGGACCCCCAACCATCCCTGGGGACCCACAACCACCCCTGGGGACCCACAACCACCTCCTGGGGACCCCCAACCACCCCTGGGGACCCACAACCACCTTCTGGGGACCCCCAACCACCCCCTGGGGACCCACAACCACCTCCTGGGGACCCCCAACCACTCCTGGGGACCCACAACCACCTCCTGGTGCCCCCCAACCACCTCCTGGGGACCCACAACCACCCCTGGGGACCCACAACCACCTCCTGGGGACCCCCAACCATCCCTGGGGACCCACAACCACCCCTGGGGACCCACAACCACCTCCTGGGGACCCACAACCACCCCTGGGGACCCACAACCACCTCCTGGGGACCCCCAACCACCCCCTGGGGACCCACAACCACCTCCTGGGGACCCCCAACCACTCCTGGGGACCCACAACCACCTCCTGGGGACCCCCAACCACCCCCTGGGGACCCACAACCACCTCCTGGGGACCCCCAACCACTCCTGGGGACCCACAACCACCTCCTGGGGACCCCCAACCACCCCTGGGGACCCACAACCACCCCTGGGGACCCACAACCACCTCCTGGGGACCCACAACCACCCCCTGGGGACCCCCAACCACCTCCTGGGGACCCCCAACCACCCCTGGGGACCCACAACCACCTCCTGGGGACCCCCAACCACCCCCTGGGGACCCCCAACCATCCCTGGGGACCCCCAACCACCTCCTGGGGACCCACAACCACCCCTGGGGACCCCCAACCACCCCCTGGGGACCCCCAACCACCTCCTGGGGACCCCCAACCACCCCCTGGGGGCCCCCAACCACCCCTGGGGACCCCCAACCACCCCTAGACCCCTTCTCACCACCCCAAACCCACCCTGGTGACCCCCAAGAACCTCTCGGTGACCCCCAGACCCCCCCTGGTGCCCCCCAACCACCCCTAGATCCCTTCCCACCACCCCAGACCCCCCCTGGTGACCTCCAAGAACCTCATGGTGACCCCAAACCACCTCTCGGTGCCCCCCAACCACCCCCAGACCCCTTCCCACCACCCTCCATGACCACCAACCGCCTCTCGATGGCCCCCAAACCCGCCCCGGTGCCCCCCGAGAGCCTGTTGGTGCCCCCCAGACCCCCCCTGGTGACCCCCAAGAACCTCATGGTGCCCCTCAACCACCCCCAGACCCCTTCCCACCACACTCTGTGACCCCCAAGAACCTCATGGTGACCCCCAACCACCCCCAGACCCCTTCTCACCACCCCAAACCCACCCTGGTGACCCCCAAGAACCTCTTGGTGACCCCCAACCACCTCTCGGTGCCCCCCAACCACCCCCAGACCCCTTCCCACCACCCTCCATGACCACCAACCGCCTCTCGATGCCCCCCAAACCCGCCCCGGTGCCCCCCGAGAGCCTGTTGGTGCCCCCCAACCCCCCCTGGTGACCCCCAACCACCTCTCGGTGCCCCCCAACCACCCCTAGACCCCTTCTCACCACACTCTGTGACCCCCAAGAACCTCATGGTGACCCCCAACCACCCCTAGACCCCTTCCCACCACCCCAAACCCCCCCTGGTGACCCCCAAGAACCTCATGGTGACCCCAAACCACCTCTCAGTGCCCCCCAACCACCCCTAGACCCCTTCCCACCACCCCAAACCCCCCCTGGTGACCCCCAAGAACCTCATGGTGACCCCAAACCACCTCTCGGTGCCCCCCAACCACCCCTAGACCCCTTCCCACCACCCCAGACCCCCCCTGGTGACCCCCAAGAACCTCTTGGTGACCCCCAACCACCTCTCAGTGCCCCCCAACCACCTCTCGGTGCCCCCCAACCACCCCGAGACCCCTTCCCACCACCCTCTGTGACCACCAACCGCCTCTCGATGCCCCCCAAACCCGCCCCGGTGCCCCCCGAGAGCCTGTTGGTGCCCCCCAAGCCCCCCCTGGTGACCCCCAAGAACCTCATGGTGCCCCTCAACCACCCCCAGACCCCTTCCCACCACACTCTGTGACCCCCAAGAACCTCATGGTGACCCCCAACCACCCCTAGACCCCTTCCCACCACCCCAAACCCCCCCTGGTGACCCCCAAGAACCTCATGGTGACCCCAAACCACCTCTCGGTGCCCCCCAACCACCCCTAGGCCCCTTCCCACCACCCCAAACCCCCCCTGGTGACCCCCAAGAACCTCATGGTGACCCCAAACCACCTCTCGGTGCCCCCCAACCACCCCTAGACCCCTTCCCACCACCCCAGACCCCCCCTGGTGACCCCCAAGAACCTCTTGGTGACCCCCAACCACCTCTCAGTGCCCCCCAACCACCTCTCGGTGCCCCCCAACCACCCCGAGACCCCTTCCCACCACACTCTGTGACCACCAACCGCCTCTCGATGGCCCCCAAACCCGCCCCGGTGCCCCCCGAGAGCCTGTTGGCGCCCCCCAAGCCCCCCCCGGTTGCCGTCCCGGCGCAGGTGGTGGCCGACATGCGGGAGAAGCGCTACGTCCAGGAGGGCATCGGCAGCAGTTACCTCTTCCGCGTCGACCACGACACCATCATCGACGCCACCAAATGCGGCAACTTGGCTCGGTTCATCAACCACTGCTGCACGGTGAGCGCCGGCGCCCCCGAACCCCACCCCGCGGCGCCCCCGAACCCGCCCCTCGTTGAGCTCCAAGCCTTGGTTGACCCCCAACCAACCTCTGGTTGACGTTGAGGCCTTGGTTGACCTCCAACCAACCTCTAGTTGACCTTGGACCAACCTCTGATTGAGTTTGAGGCCTTGGTTGACCTCTAACCAACTTCTAGTTGATCTCCGACCAACCTCTGATTGAGTTTGAGGCCTTGGTTGATCTCCAACCAGCCCCTAGTTGATGTTGAGGCCTTGGTTGAGCCCCAATCAACCTCTGGTTGACGTTGAGGCCTTGGTTGACCTCCAACCAACCACTAGTTGACCTTGGACCAACCTCTGATTGAGTTTGAGGCCTTGGTTGATCTCCAACCAACTTCTAGTTGATCTCCGACCAACCTCTGATTGAGTTTGAGGCCTTGGTTGATCTCCAACCAGCCCCTAGTTGATGTTGAGGCCTTGGTTGAGCCCCAATCAACCTCTGGTTGAGCTCCAAGCCTTGATTGACCCCCAACCAACCTCTGGTTGACGTTGAGGCCTTGGTTGACCTCCAACCAACCACTAGTTGACCTTGGACCAACCTCTGATTGAGTTTGAGGCCTTGGTTGATCTCCAACCAACTTCTAGTTGATCTCCGACCAACCTCTGATTGAGTTTGAGGCCTTGGTTGATCTCCAACCAGCCCCTAGTTGATGTTGAGGCCTTGGTTGAGCCCCAATCAACCTCTGGTTGAGCTCCAAGCCCTGATTGACCCCCAACCAACCTCTGGTTGACGTTGAGGCCTTGGTTGACCTCCAACCAACCTCTAGTTGATCTCCGACCAACCTCTGATTGAGTTTGAGGCCTTGGTTGACCTCCAACCAACCACTAGTTGACCTTGGACCAACCTCTGATTGATTTTGAGGCCTTGGTTGACCTCCAACCAACTCCTAGTTGACCTCCAACCAAACTCTGATTGGGTTTGAGGCCTTGGTTGACCTCCAACCAACCCCTAGTTGATCTTCAAGCCTTTTCTTGACCTCCAACCGACCCCTGGTTGAGTTTGAGGCCTTGGTTGACCCCCAACCAACTCCTAGTTGACCTCCAACCAACCTCTGATTGATTTTGAGGCCTTGGTTGACCTCTAACCAACTTCTAGTTGAGTTTGAGGTCTTGGTTGACCCCCAACCAACCTCTGGTTGACCTCCAACCAATTTCTAGTTGATCTCCAAGCCTTTTCTTGACCCCCAACCAACCCCTAGTTGAGTTTGAGGCCTTGGTTGACCTCCAACCAGCCCCTAGTTGACCTCCAACCAACCTCTGATTGATTTTGACGCCTTGGTTGACCTCCAACCAACTTCTAGTTGAGTTTGAGGCCTTAGTTGATCTCCAACCAACCCCTAGTTGATCTCCAAGCCTCGATTGACCTCCAACCAACCCTGAGTTGATCTCCAAGCCCTGGTTGACCCCCAACCAACTTCTGGTTGACATTGAGGCCTTGGTTGACCTCCAACCAACTCCTAGTTGACCTCCAACCAAACTCTGATTGATTTTGAGGCCTTGGTTGACCTCCAACCAACTTCTAGTTGATCTCCAAGCCTTTTCTTGATCTCCAACCAACCTCTAGTTGAGTTTGAGGCCTTGGTTGACCCCCAACCAACTCCTAGTTGACCTCCAACCAACCCCTGGTTGACATTGAGGCCTTGGTTGATCTCTAACCAACTTCTAGTTGATCTCCAAGCCTTTTCTTGACCCCCAACCAACCCCTAGTTGACCCCCAACCAACCTCTAGTTGATCTCCAAGCCTTTTCTTGACCCCCAACCGACCCCTAGTTGAGTTTGAGGCCTTGGTTGACCTCCAACCAACCACTAGTTGACCTCGGACCAACCTCTGATTGATTTTGAGGCCTTGGTTGACCTCTAACCAACTTCTAGTTGAGTTTGAGGCCTTAGTTGATCTCCAACCAACCCCTAGTTGATCTCCAAGCCTCGATTGACCTCCAACCAACCCTGAGTTGATCTCCAAGCCCTGGTTGACCCCCAACCAACTTCTGGTTGACATTGAGGCCTTGGTTGACCTCCAACCAACTCCTAGTTGACCTCCAACCAAACTCTGATTGATTTTGAGGCCTTGGTTGACCTCCAACCAACTTCTAGTTGATCTCCAAGCCTTTTCTTGATCTCCAACCAACCTCTAGTTGAGTTTGAGGCCTTGGTTGACCCCCAACCAACTCCTAGTTGACCTCCAACCAACCCCTGGTTGACATTGAGGCCTTGGTTGATCTCTAACCAACTTCTAGTTGATCTCCAAGCCTTTTCTTGACCCCCAACCAACCCCTAGTTGACCCCCAACCAACCTCTAGTTGATCTCCAAGCCTTTTCTTGACCTCCAACCGACCCCTAGTTGAGTTTGAGGCCTTGGTTGACCTCCAACCAACCACTAGTTGACCTCGGACCAACCTCTGATTGATTTTGAGGCCTTGGTTGACCTCTAACCAACTTCTAGTTGAGTTTGAGGCCTTGATTGACCCCCCCAACCAGCCCCTAGTTGACCTCCAACCAACCTCTGGTTGACGTTGAGGCCTTGGTTGACCCCCAACCAACTCCTAGTTGACCTCCAACCAACCTCTGATTGATTTTGAGGCCTTGGTTGACCTCTAACCAACTTCTAGTTGAGTTTGAGGCCTTGGTTGACCCCCAACCAGCCCCTAGTTGATCTCCAACCAACCTCTAGTTGATCTCCAAGCCTCGATTGACCCCCAACCAACTCCTAGTTGACCTCCAACCAACCTCTAGTTGATGTTGAGGCCTTGGTTGACCCCCAACCAACTTCTAGTTGATCTCCAAGCCCTGGTTGACCCCCCAACCAACCCCTAGTTGATCTCCAAGCCTTTTCTTGACCTCCAACCAACCTCTAGTTGATCTCCAACCAACCCCTGGTTGATCTCCAAGCCTTTTCTTGACCTCCAACCAACCTCTAGTTGATCTCCAAGCCTTTTCTTGACCTCCAACCAACCTCTAGTTGATCTCCAAGCCTTTTCTTGACCTCCAACCAACTTCTAGTTGATCTCCAAGCCTTTTCTTGACCTCCAACCAACCTCTAGTTGATCTCCAAGCCTTTTCTTGACCTCCAACCAACCTCTAGTTGATCTCCAAGCCTTTTCTTGACCTCCAACCAACCTCTAGTTGATCTCCAAGCCTTTTCTTGACCCCCCAACCAACCCCTAGTTGACCTCCAACCAACCCCTAGTTGAGTTTGAGGCCTCGGTTGATCTCCAACCAACCCCTAGTTGACCTCCAACCAACCTCTAGTTGATCTCCAAGCCTTTTCTTGACCTCCAACCAACTTCTAGTTGATCTCCAAGCCTTTTCTTGACCTCCAACCAACTTCTAGTTGATCTCCAAGCCTTTTCTTGACCCCCCAACCAACCCCTAGTTGACCTCCAACCAACCCCTAGTTGAGTTTGAGGCCTCGGTTGATCTCCAACCAACCCCTAGTTGACCTCCAACCAACCTCTAGTTGATCTCCAAGCCTTTGGTTGACCCCCAACCAACTTCTAGTTGATCTCCAAGCCTTTTCTTGACCTCCAACCAACCTCTAGTTGATCTCCAAGCCTTTTCTTGACCCCCCAACCAACCCCTAGTTGATCTCCAACCAACCCCTGGTTGATCTCCAAGCCTTTTCTTGACCTCCAACCAACTTCTAGTTGATCTCCAAGCCTTTTCTTGACCCCCAACCAACCTCTAGTTGATCTCCAAGCCTTTTCTTGACCTCCAACCAACTTCTAGTTGATCTCCAAGCCCTGGTTGACCCCCAACCAACCCCTAGTTGACCTCCAACCAACCCCTAGTTGAGTTTGAGGCCTCGGTTGATCTCCAACCAACCCCTAGTTGACCTCCAACCAACCTCTAGTTGATCTCCAAGCCTTTTCTTGACCTCCAACCAACTTCTAGTTGATCTCCAAGCCTTTTCTTGACCTCCAACCAACTTCTAGTTGATCTCCAAGCCCTGGTTGACCCCAAACCAACTTCTAGTTGATCTCCAAGCCTTTTCTTGACCTCCAACCAACCTCTAGTTGATCTCCAAGCCTTTTCTTGACCCCCCAACCAACCCCTAGTTGATCTCCAACCAACCCCTGGTTGATCTCCAAGCCTTTTCTTGACCTCCAACCAACCCCTAGTTGATCTCCAAGCCTTTGGTTGACCCCCAACCAACTTCTAGTTGATCTCCAAGCCTTTTCTTGACCCCCAACCAACCTCTAGTTGATCTCCAAGCCTTTTCTTGACCTCCAACCAACTTCTAGTTGATCTCCAAGCCCTGGTTGACCCCCAACCAACCTCTAGTTGAGTTTGAGGCCTCGGTTGATCTCCAACCAACCCCTAGTTGACCTCCAACCAACCCCTGGTTGACGTTGAGGCCTCGGTTGCCCGCCAAGCTCCCCCCGGTTGCCCCCAAGCTCCCCCCGGTTGCCCCCAGGCTCCCCCCGGTTGCCCCCGCGGTGACCCCCGGTTGTCCCCCCCGCTTTAGCCCAACTGCTACGCCAAGGTGATCACCATCGAGGCGCAGAAGAAGATCGTCATCTACTCCAAGCAGCCCATCGGCGTCAACGAGGAGATCACCTACGACTACAAGTTCCCCATCGAGGACACCAAGATCCCCTGTCTCTGCCGCACCGAGAGCTGCCGCGGGACCCTCAACTAGGGGCCCCGGGGCCACCAAGATGGACCTGGGGGCCACCAGGAGGGACCTGGGGCCCACCAGGAGGGACCTGGGGGCCACCAGGAGGGACGTATGGGCCGCCAGAGTTGAGATGTGGTCAAGGAGGGTTGATGTGGGGCCTCCAAGATGGACGTGGGGCCACCAGGAGGGACATGGGGCCACCAGGAGGGACATATGGGCCACCAGGAGGGACGTGGGGCCCACCAGGAGGGACGTGGGGCCACCAGGAGGGACATGGGGCCACCAGGAGGGACATATGGGCCACCAGGAGGGACGTGGGGCCCACCAGGAGGGACGTGGGGCCACCAGGAGGGACGTGGGGCCACCAGGAGGGATGTGGGGGCCACCAGGAGGGACGTATGGGCCACCAGGGTTGAGATGTGGTCAACTAGGGTTGATGTGGGGCCTCCAAGATGGAGGTTTGGCCAATCAGGAGGGACCTGGGGGCCACCAGGAGGGACGTGGGGCCACCAGGAGGGACATATGCGCCACCAGGGTTGAGATGTGGTCAACTAGGGTTGATGTGGGGCCACCAGGAGGGATGTGGGGCCACCAGGAGGGACGTGGGGCCACCAGGAGGCACGTGGGGGCCACCAGGAGGGACGTGGGGGCCACCAGGAGGGACGTGGGGGCCACCAGGAGGGACGAATGGGCCACCAAGGTTGAGATGTGGCCAAGGAGGGTTGATGTGGGGCCTCCAAGATGGACGTGGGGCCACCAGGAGGGGCCTGGGGGCCACCAAGATGGAGGTTTGGCCAATCAGGAGGGACGTGGGGCCCCCAAGATGGAGGTGGAGCCAACATGGCCGCCCTGTGGGGTCATCAAGGAGGATTCGGAACCGTCATGGCTGACGCCACCCCAACCCCGGCGGCCATGATGGAATCAGAGCGGCCATGACACCCCCTTGGCAGCCATGTTTTCCCCCCTGGCAGCCATGACACCCCCTTTGGCAGCCATCTTGTCCCTATATCAACCATGACACCCCCTTGGCAGCCATGTTTTCCCCCCTGGCAGCCATGACACCCCCTTTGGCAGCCATCTTGTCCCTATATCAACCATGACACCCCCTTGGCAGCCATGTTGTCACTCCTGGCGGCCATGACACCCCCCTTGGCAGCCATGACACCCCTCTGGCGGCCATGTTGGCTCCATATCAGCCATGACACCCTCCTTGGCGGCCATGATGTCACCCCTGGCAGCCATGACACCCCCCTTGGCAGCCATGACACCCCTCTGGCGGCCATGTTGGCTCCATATCAGCCATGACACCCTCTTTGGCGGCCATGATGTCACCCCTGGCAGCCATGACACCCCCCCTGGCGGCCATGACACCCCTCTGGCGGCCATGTTGGCTCCATATCAGCCATGACACCCTCCTTGGCGGCCATGATGTCACCCCTGGCAGCCATGACACCCCCCTTGGCAGCCATGACACCCCTCTGGCGGCCATGTTGGCTCCATATCAGCCATGACACCCTCCTTGGCAGCCATGATGTCACCCCTGGCAGCCATGACACCCCCCCTGGCGGCCATGACACCCCTCTGGCGGCCATGTTGGCTCCATATCAGCCATGACACCCCCCTTGGCGGCCATGATGTCACCCCTGGCAGCCATGACACCCCCCTTGGTGGCCATGACACTCCCTTTGGCAGCCATGACATCCCCTTTGGCAGCCATCTTGTCCCTTTATCAACCATGACACCCCCTTGGCAGCCATGTTTTCCCCCCTGGTGGCCATGACACCCCTCTGGCGGCCATGTTGGCTCCTTATCAACCATGACACCCCCTTTGGCAGCCATCTTGTCCCCGTATCAACCATGACACCCCCTTGGCAGCCATGATGTCACCCCCTGGTGGCCATGACACCCCCTTGGTGGCCATGTTGGCTCCTTATCAGCCATGACACCCTCCTTGGTGGCCATGATGTCACCCCCTGGTGGCCATGACACCCCTCTGGTGGCCATGACACCCCTCTGGCGGCCATCTTGTCCCCATATCAACCATGACACCCCCTTGGCGGCCATGATGTCACCCCCTGGTAGCCATGACACCCCCTTGGTGGCCATCTTATCCCCATATCAACCATGACACCTCCTTGGCGGCCATGATGTCACCCCCTGGTAGCCATAACACCCCTCTGGTGGCCATCTTGTCCCCATATCAACCATGACACCCCCTTGGCAGCCATGATGTCACCCCCTGGTAGCCATGACACCCCCTTGGTGGCCATCTTATCCCCATATCAACCATGACACCTCCTTGGCGGCCATGTTGTCCCCCTCTGGCAGCCATGACACCCCATTGGCAGCCATGATGTCTCCGTGTCAGCCATGACACCACCCCGGTGGCCATGACACCTCTTCGGCGGCCATGACACCCCGCGCCGTCCTCCCCCCTTTGCTGTTTCTTGTAGAAACTCGGTGGGGGGTGGGGGGGGGGCCAGGACCCCTTCTCCCCCCTCTCTGTAAATATCTGGGGGGGGGGGGGCGCCCCAAACCTTCCCCCCCCCAAACCTCTGTAAATATGGCGCCCCCCCTGTACATAGTGTGGATATGGGGCCCCCCCCCCCCTTTTTATAAAGCGCCTCTAGCTTTGAGAGAGACTCGGGGGGCAAAAAGGGGTCCTTGAGGGGTTAAAAAGGGGTCCGGGGGGGGGTAAAAATGGTCCTGGGGGGGTTAAAAGGATCTGGGGGGGGGGGTAAAAATAGTCCTGGGGGGTAAATGGGGGGGTTAAAAGGGTCTGGGGGGGGTAAAAATGGTCCTGGGGGAGCAAATGGGAGGGTTAAAAGGGTTCAGGGGGGTAAAAAGGGTCTAGGGGGGCAAATGGGGGGGAATTAGAGGGTCTGGGGGGGACGGATTGGGGGTTGAAAGTGTCCGGGGGGGGTAGAAAGTGTCCTGGGGGGGTAAAAAGGGCCGTGGGCGGAGAAATGGGGAGTTAAAAGAGATCCTGGAGGGGTAAAAATAGTCCTGGGGGGGCAAATGGGGGGGTTAAAAGGGTCTGAGGGGGGTAAAAAGGGTCCTGGGGGGCAAATGGGGGGGTTAAAAGGGTCTGAGGGGGGTAAAAAGGGTCCTGGGGGGCAAATGGGGGGGGTTAAAAGGGTGTGATGGGGGTAAAAATGGTCCGGGGGGGGGCAAATGGGGGGTTAAAAGGGTCCTGGGGGGCAAATGGGGGGGTTAAAAGGGTGTGATGGGGGTAAAAAGGATCCGGGGGGGGCAAATGGGGGGGTTAAAAGGGTGTGATGGGGGTAAAAAGGGTCCGGGGGGGGCAAATGGGGGGGTTAAAAGGGTGTGATGGGGGGTAAAAAGGGTCCTGGGGGGCAAATGGGGGGGTTAAAAGGGTGTGATGGGGGTAAAAAGGGTCCGGGGGGGGCAAATGGGGGGGTTAAAAGGGTGTGATGGGGGTAAAAAGGGTCCTGGGGGCAAATGGGGGGGTTAAAAGGGTGTGATGGGGGTAAAAAGGGTCCTGGGGGGCAAATGGGGGGGTTAAAAGGGTGTGATGGGGGTAAAAAGGGTCCGGGGGGGCAAATGGGGGGTTAAAAGGGTCCGGGGGGGGTAAAAAGGGTCCTGGGGGGCCAAATGGGGGGGTTAAAAGGGTCCGGGGGGGGGTAAAAAGGGTCCTGGGGGCAAATGGGGGGTTAAAAGGGTCCGGGGGGGGTAAAAAGGGTCCTGGGGGGGCAAATGGGGGGTTAAAAGGGTCCGGGGGGGGTTAAAAAGGGTCCTGGGGGGGCAAATTGGGGGGTTAAAAGGGTCCGGGGGGGGGTAAAAAGGGTCCTGGGGGGCAAATGGGGGGGTTAAAAGGGTCCGGGGGGGGTAAAAAGGGTCCTGGGGGGCAAATGGGGGGTTAAAAGGGTCCGGGGGGGTAAAAAGGGTCCGGTGGGGGCAAATGGGGGGGTTAAAAGGGTCGGGGGGGGGGTAAAAAGGGTCCTGGGGGGCAAATGGGGGGGTTAAAAGGGTCCGCGGGGGGTAAAAAGGGTCCTGGGGGGGCAAATGGGGGGGTTAAAGGGTCCGGGGGGGTAAAAGGGTCCGGGGGGGGCAAATGGGGGGGTTAAAAGGGTCCGCGGGGGGTAAAAAGGGTCCTGGGGGGGGCAAATGGGGGGGGGTTTAAAAGGGTCCGGGGGGGTAAAAAGGGTCTGAGGGGGGTAAAAAGGGTCCGGGGGGCCAAATGGGGGGTTAAAAGGGTCCGGGGGGGTAAAAAGGGTCCGGGGGGCAAATGGGGGGGTTAAAAGGGTCGGGGGGGGGTAAAAAGGGTCCTGGGGGGCAAATGGGGGGGTTAAAAGGGTCTGAGGGGGGTAAAAAGGGTCCTGGGGCCAAATGGGGGGGTTAAAAGGGTCTGAGGGGGGTAAAAAGGGTCCGATGGGGCAAATGGGGGGGAATTAGAGGGTGTTGGGGGGGCAAATGGGGGGTTAAATGTGTCCTGGGGGGGTAAAAAGGGTCCGGGGGGGGCAGGGGGGGGGGAGGTTCCTGTCAGGCCTCGCTCCGCCCCTCGTGACGTCACGCCCCGCCCCCTCGGCCTTGACCCCGCCCCTTCCCCCCCCCTCAGGCCGCCATGGAGCCCCAGGTACGGCCGGACCCACATCTGTGGGGCAGGGGGACCCGCTATGGGGCAGGGTGACCCGCTGTGGGGCGGGACCCGCATCTATGGGGCAGGGGTCCCGCTGTGGGGCACGGGGACCCGCATCTGTGGGGCAGGGGAACCCGCTATGGGCGGGACCCACATCTATGGGGCAGAGGGAACCGCTTGTGGGGCACGGGGACCCGCATCTGTGGGGCAGGGGGACCCCGCTATGGGGCAGGACCCACATCTGTGGGGCAGAGGGAACCGCTGTGAGGCAGGACCCGCATCTGTGGGGCAGGGGGACCCGCTATGGGGCACGGGGACCCGCATCTATGGGGCAGGGGGAACCCGCTATGGGGCAGGACCCACATCTATGGGGCAGAGGGAACCGCTGTGAGGCAGGACCCGCATCTGTGGGGCAGGGGGACCCGCTATGGGGCACGGGGACCCGCATCTATGGGGCAGGGGGAACCCGCTATGGGGCAGGACCCACATCTGTGGGGCAGAGAGAACCGCATCTATGGGGCAGGACCCACATCTATGGGGCAGGAGGAACCGCTGTGGGGCACGGGGGACCCGCATCTGTGGGGCAGGGGGAACCCGCTATGGGGCATGGGGACCCGCATCTGTGGGGCAGGGGGACCCGCTATGGGGCAGGACCCACATCTATGGGGCAGGAGGAACCGCTGTGGGGCACGGGGACCCGCATCTGTGGGGCAGGGGGATCTGCAGTGGGGCAGGACCCACATCTATGGGGCAGAGGGAACCGCTATGGGGCACGGGGACCCGCATCTTTGGGGCAGGGGGGACCCGCTATGGGGCGAGACCCACATCTGTGGGGCAGAGAGAACCGCATCTATGGGGCAGGGGGACCCGCTATGGGGCGGGACCCACATCTATGGGGCATGGGGACCCGCATCTATGGGGCACGGGGACCCGCATCTATGGGGCAGAGGGAACCGCTGTGGGGCACAGGGACCCGCATCTATGGGGCAGGGGGACCCGCTGTGGGGCGGAATCCACATCTGTGGGGCAGAGGGAACCACATCTATGGGGCAGGGGGGACCCGCTATGGGGCAGGACCTACATTTATGGGATGGGGCAGAGGGACCCGCTATGGGGCAGGACCCGCATCTATGGGGCAGAGGGAACCGTTGAGGGGCGCGACCCGCATCTATGGGGCAGAGGGACCCGCTATAGGGCAGGGAGGACGCATTGTAGGGAAGAGGGGGACCCGCTATGGGTCCGGAACCCACATCTATGGGGCACGGGGACCCGCTGTGGGGTAAGGAGGACGTGCTATAGGGTAGGGAGACCCGCTGTGGGGTGGGATCCACATCTATGGGGCAGGACCCACCTCTATGGGGCACAGGGACCCGCTACGGGGCAAGCGGGACCCGCTGAGGGGGGCGGGGCTATGGGGCGGGACCCACATCTCTGTGGCAGCCGGGGGGCTGGGGAATGTGGGTCCCTGTGAGTCTCTAGGGGTCTCTATGGGGCTCTATGGGGTCTCTGTGGGGTCTCTATGGGGTCTCTGTGGGGTCTCTGTGGGGTCTCTGTGGGGTCTCTGTGGGGTCTCTATGGGGTCTCTGGGGGGTCTCTGTGGGGTCTCTGGGGGGGTCTCTGTGGGGTCTCTGGGGGGTCTCTGGGGGGTCTCTGGGGGGTCTCTGTGGGGTCTCTGTGGGGTCTCTATGGGGTCTCTGTGGGGTCTCTGTGGGGTCTCTATGGGGTCTCTGTGGGGTCTCTGGGGGGGTCTCTATGGGGTCTCTGTGGGGTCTCTATGGGGCCTCTGTGGGGTCTCTGTGGGGTCTCTATGGGGTCTCTGTGGAGTCTCTATGGGGGTCTCTATGGGGTCTCTGGGGGGTCTCTATGGGGTCTCTGGGGGGTCTCTGTGGGGTCTCTATGGGGGTCTCTGTGGGGTCTCTGGGGGGTCTCTATGGGGTCTCTGTGGGGTCTCTATGGGGTCTCTGGGGGGTCTCTGTGGGGTCTCTATGGGGTCTCTGGGGGGTCTCTGTGGGGTCTCTGTGGGGGTCTCTATGGGGTCTCTATGGGGTCTCTATGGGGTCTCTATGGGGTCTCTGTGGGGTCTCTGTGGGGTCTCTGTGGGGTCTCTATGGGGTCTCTGTGGGGTCTCTATGGGGTCTCTGGGGGGTCTCTATGGGGTCTCTGTGGGGTCTCTATGGGGTCTCTGGGGGGTCTCTGTGGGGTCTCTATGGGGTCTCTATGGGGTCTCTATGGGGTCTCTGTGGGGGTCTCTGTGGGGTCTCTGTGGGGGTCTCTGTGGGGTCTCTGTGGGGTCTCTATGGGGTCTCTGGGGGGTCTCTATGGGGTCTCTGGGGGGTCTCTATGGGGCTCTATGGGGTCTCTGGGGGGTCTCTGTGGGGTCTCTGTGGGGTCTCTGTGGGGTCTCTGTGGGGGTCTCTATGGGGTCTCTGGGGGGTCTGTGGGGTCTCTATGGGGTCTCTGTGGGGTCTCTGTGGGGTCTCTGTGGGGTCTCTGGGGGGTCTCTGGGGTCTCTGTGGGGTCTCTGTGGGGTCTCTATGGGGGTCTCTGTGGGGTCTCTGTGGGGTCTCTGTGGGGTCTCTATGGGGGTCTCTGTGGGGTCTCTGTGGGGTCTCTATGGGGTCTCTATGGGGTCTCTGTGGGGTCTCTATGGGGTCTCTGTGGGGTCTCTATGGGGTCTCTGGGGGTCTCTGTGGGGTCTCTATGGGGTCTCTGGGGGTCTCTGTGGGGTCTCTGGGGGGTCTCTGGGGGGTCTCTGTGGGGTCTCTATGGGGTCTCTGGGGGGTCTCTGGGGGGTCTCTATGGGGTGTCTGGGGGATCTCTATGGGGTCTCTATGGGGTCTCTATGGGGTCTCTGTGGGGTCTCTATGGGGTCTCTGTGGGGTCTCTGTGGGGTCTCTGTGGGGTCTCTATGGGTCTCTGTGGGGTCTCTGGGGGTCTCTGTGGGGTCTCTATGGGGTCTCTGGGGGGTCTCTATGGGGTCTCTATGGGGTCTCTGGGGGGTCTCTATGGGGTCTCTGTGGGGTCTCTGTGGGGTCTCTGTGGGGTCTCTATGGGTCTCTATGGGGTCTCTGTGGGGTCTCTGTGGGGTCTCTGGGGGGTCTCTACGGGGTCTCTATGGGGTCTCTGTGGGGTCTCTGTGGGGTCTCTATGGGGGTCTCTGTGGGGTCTCTGTGGGGTCTCTGTGGGGTCTCTATGGGGGTCTCTGTGGGGTCTCTGTGGGGTCTCTATGGGGTCTCTATGGGGTCTCTGTGGGGTCTCTATGGGGGTCTCTGTGGGGTCTCTATGGGGTCTCTGGGGGGTCTCTGTGGGGTCTCTATGGGTCTCTGGGGGGTCTCTGTGGGGTCTCTGGGGGGTCTCTGGGGGGTCTCTGTGGGGTCTCTATGGGGTCTCTGGGGGGTCTCTGGGGGGTCTCTATGGGGTGTCTGGGGATCTCTATGGGGTCTCTATGGGGTCTCTATGGGGTCTCTGTGGGGTCTCTATGGGGTCTCTGTGGGGTCTCTGTGGGGTCTCTGTGGGGTCTCTATGGGTCTCTGTGGGGTCTCTGGGGGTCTCTATGGGGTCTCTGTGGGTCTCTATGGGTCTCTGGGGGTCTCTATGGGGTCTCTGTGGGGTCTCTATGGGGTCTCTGGGGGGTCTCTGTGGGGTCTCTATGGGGTCCTCTATGGGGTCTCTATGGGGTCTCTGTGGGGGTCTCTGTGGGGTCTCTGTGGGGGTCTCTGTGGGGTCTCTGTGGGGTCTCTATGGGGTCT
>JAUNZM010002639.1:0-14663 GCA_033459285.1 Clamator glandarius | reverse complement strand
TGCACCAGTACAGACCAGTTAGAGACCAGTACGGACCAGTTAGGGACCAGTACAGACCAGTTAGAGACCAGTACAGACCAGTTAGGGACCAGTACAGACCAGTTAGAGACCAGTACGGACCAGTTAGAGACCAGTACAGACCAGTTAGAGACCAGTACAGACCAGTTAGAGACCAGTAACACCCCTAGGGAACTGCCACCCGCCGCCCTGCACCAGTACAGACCAGTTAGAGACCAGTACGGACCAGTTAGAGACCAGTACAGACCAGTTAGAGACCAGTAGCACCAGTTAGGGATCAGTAGTACCAGTTAGTACACCAGTAACACCAGTTAGAGACCAGTACAGACCAGTAACAGCCCTAGGGAACTGCCACCCGCCGCCCTGCACCAGTACAGACCAGTTAGAGACCAGTACGGACCAGTTAGAGACCAGTAACACCCCTAGGGAACTGCCACCCGCCGCCCTGCACCAGTACAGACCAGTTAGAGACCAGTACGGACCAGTTAGGGACCAGTACAGACCAGTTAGAGACCAGTACAGACCAGTTAGGGACCAGTACAGACCAGTTAGGGACCAGTAACACCCCTAGGGAACTGCCACCCGCCGCCCTGCACCAGTACAGACCAGTTAGAGACCAGTACGGACCAGTTAGGGACCAGTACAGACCAGTTAGAGACCAGTACAGACCAGTTAGAGACCAGTAGCACCAGTTAGGGATCAGTAGTACCAGTTAGTACACCAGTAACACCAGTTAGAGACCAGTACAGACCAGTAACAGCCCTAGGGAACTGCCACCCGCCGCCCTGCACCAGTACAGACCAGTTAGAGACCAGTACAGACCAGTTAGAGACCAGTAACACCCCTAGGGAACTGCCACCCGCCGCCCTGCACCAGTACAGACCAGTTAGAGACCAGTACAGACCAGTTAGAGACCAGTACGGACCAGTTAGAGATTAATAGAGACCAGTTAGAAACCAGTATAGACCAATACAGACCAGTAACACCCCTAGGAAAGTGCCCCCCCCCAGTGCCCTCCACCAGTAAAGACCAGTTAGAGACCAGTAACACCAGTTAGAGACCAGTAACACCAGTTAGTAAACTAGTTAACACCAGTTAGGGACCAGTACAGACCAGTTACACCAGTTAGGGACCAGTAACCCCCCCCCCCCCGAGGGAACAGCCACCCACTCCCAGTCCCCCCAGTTTCTCCCAGTCCCCCCAGTGCCTCCCAGTTCATCCCAGTTCATCCCAGTGCCTCCCAGTCAGTACATGAGAGGGTCCCAGTCCCTCCCAGTCCCTCCCAGTTCATCCCAGTCCCTCCCAGTTCATCCCAGTCCTCCCAGTTCATCCCAGTGCCTCCCAGTCAGTACACGAGGGGGTCCCAGTCCCTCCCAGTTCATCCCAGTGCCTCCCAGTCCCTCCCAGTCCCTCCCAGTCAGTACACGAGGGGGTCCCAGTCCATCCCAGTTCATCCCAGTGCCTCCCAGTCCCTCCCAGTCAGTACACGAGGGGGTCCCAGTCCCTCCCAGTCCATCCCAGTTCATCCCAGTCCCTCCCAGTCCCTCCCAGTCAGTACACGAGGGGGTCCCAGTCCTTCCCAGTCCCTCCCAGTCCCTCCCAGTGCCTCCCAGTGCCTCCCAGTCCCTCCCAGTCAGTACACGAGGGGGTCCCAGTCCCTCCCAGTTCATCCCAGTGCCTCCCAGTCCCTCCCAGTCCCTCCCAGTCAGTACACGAGGGGGTCCCAGTCCATCCCAGTTCATCCCAGTGCCTCCCAGTCCCTCCCAGTCAGTACACGAGGGGGTCCCAGTCCCTCCCAGTCCATCCCAGTTCATCCCAGTGCCTCCCAGTCCCTCCCAGTCAGTACACGAGGGGGTCCCAGTCCTTCCCAGTCCCTCCCAGTCCCTCCCAGTGCCTCCCAGTGCCTCCCAGTCCCTCCCAGTCAGTACACGAGGGGTTCCCAGTCCTTCCCAGTCCCTCCCAGTCCCTCCCAGTCCATCCCAGTTCATCCCAGTGCCTCCCAGTCCCTCCCAGTCCCTCCCAGTCAGTACACGAGGGGTTCCCAGTCCTTCCCAGTCCCTCCCAGTCCCTCCCAGTCCATCCCAGTTCATCCCAGTGCCTCCCAGTCCCTCCCAGTCCCTCCCAGTCAGTACACGAGGGGTTCCCAGTCCTTCCCAGTCCCTCCCAGTCCCTCCCAGTGCCTCCCAGTGCCTCCCAGTCCCTCTCAGTCAGTACACGAGGGGTTCCCAGTCCCTCCCAGTACCCCCCAGTCCCCTCCCAGTGCCACCCAATCGCCTCCCAGTGCCTCCCAGTGCCTCCCAGTGCCTCCTAGTCCCCCCCCATTCCCTCCCATTCCCTTCCCAGTCCCCTCCCAGTCCCTCCCAGTCCCCTCCCAGTCCCCTCCCAGTCCCTCCCAGTCCCCTCCCAATCCCCTCCCAATGCCTCCCAGCCCCTCCCGTTCCCCTCCCAGTCCCTCCCAGTGGCTCCCAGTGCTCCCAGTGGTACCCGGGGGGGTCCCAGTCCCAGGCTGACACTCAGGGTCCCGGGGGGCGGCTCCCTGGGGGGCTCCTCGGGGGGGGAGGGGAGATAACGAACCACAGCGCTGAGCACGGCCCGGCCCTGCGGGGGTTAAACCACAGCTCCCAGTGCCCCCCAGTGCCTCCCAGTGCCCCCCAGTGCCCCCCGGTCCCCCTCTCACCTTCCCACTCCCTCCCAGTCCCTCCCAGTGCCTCCCAGTGATCCCAGTCCTCCCAGTCTTCCCAGTCCCCCTCACACCTTCCCAGTCCCTCCTAGTGCCCCCCAGTCCCTCCCAGTCCCTCCCAGTGCCCCCCAGTCCCTCCCAGTCCCTCCCAGTGCTCCCCAGTCCCTCCCAGTTCCTCCAGTCCCTCCCAGTGCCCCCCAGTCCCTCCCAGTCCCTCCCAGTCCCTCCCAGTGCTCCCCAGTCCCTCCCAGTGCCCCCCCAGTCCCTCCCAGTTCTCCAGTCCCTCCCAGTCCCTCCCAGTGCCCCCCAGTCCCTCCCAGTTCCCCCCAGTCCCTCCCAGTTCCTCCCAGTGCCCCCCCAGTCCCTCCCAGTCCCTCCAGTCCCTCCCAGTGCTCCCCAGTCCCTCCCAGTTCCTCCAGTCCCTCCCAGTGCCCCCCAGTCCATCCCAGTCCCTCCCAGTCCCTCCCAGTGCTCCCCAGTCCCTCCCAGTGCCCCCCAGTCCCTCCCAGTCCCTCCCAGTCCCTCCCAGTGCTCCCCAGTCCCTCCCAGTGCCCCCCCAGTCCCTCCCAGTTCTCCAGTCCCTCCCAGTCCCTCCCAGTGCCCCCCAGTCCCTCCCAGTTCTCCAGTCCCTCCCAGTTCTCCAGTCCCTCCCAGTCCCTCCCAGTGCCCCCCAGTCCCTCCCAGTTCCCCCCAGTCCCTCCCAGTTCCTCCCAGTGCCCCCCCAGTCCCTCCCAGTTCCTCCAGTCCCTCCCAGTCCCTCCCAGTGCCCCCCAGTCCCTCCCAGTTCCCCCCAGTCCCTCCCAGTGCCCCCCAGTCCCTCCCAGTCCCTCCCAGTGCTCCCAGTCCTCCTCACACCTTCCCAGTCCCTCCCAGTGGGTCCCAGTGCTCCCAGTAGCCCCCACCTTGCTCTGGTAGCCGGGGAAGAGGCGCCGGGCGATGTGGGGCAGGAACCTCCGCAGGGCCCCGAGCCACGTCGGCTCCAAGCCCAGCGAGCCCAGGGCTACCACCTCGGCCCCCGCCTGCACCAGGTGGCCACCGGGCTACCAACTCCCCTCCTTGGGCCACCAAACCCCCCTCCTTGGGCCACCAAACCCCCTCCTTGGGCCACTAAATCCCCCCTCGGGCCACTAAACCTCATCCTGGGGCCACCAAACCCCTCCTGGGCTACCAAACCCCTCCAGGGCCACCAAACCCCCCCCGGGCTACCAAACCCCACCCTGGGCCACCAAACCCCCTCCTTGGGCCACCAAACCCCCTCCTTGGGCCACCAAACCTCATCCTGGGGCCATCAAACCCCCCTTGGGGCCCCTAAATCCCCACCTTGGGCCACCGAATCCCCCTCTTGGGGCCACCAAACCCCACCTTGGGCCACCAAATCCCCTTCTTGAGCCACCAAACTTCATCTTGGGGCCACCAAATCCCCTCCTGGGGGCCACCAAATCCCCTCGTGGGGCCACCAAATGCCCCTCTTGGGCCACCAACCCCTGCCCCGGGGCCACCTCGAGCCCCCGTGGCCACCAACCCCGGCCCCGTGGCCACCGGCGCTGACCTCGTGGTGGTCGCGGCTCCAGCGCCCGTAGCCCAGGGCCTCCTCGAGGACGTGGTGAGCGAGAAGCTCCGAGAAGAGAGGGAAGAGGAAAACGTCCGGGCACGGCTGGGGGGGCACAGACACCGACAGCTCCCAAAGCACCCCAAAAATCACACAAAACCACCCCAAACGCCCCCAAACCCACAGAAAATGCCCCCAAATGCCCTAAACCGCCCCAAAACCCACAGAAAATGCCCCAAAATGCCCTAAACTGCCCCAAAACCCACAGAAAATGCCCCAAAACCCACAGAAAATGCCCCCAAATGCCCTAAACTGCCCCAAAACCCACAGAAAATGCCCCCAAATGCCCTAAACCGCCCCAAAACCCACAGAAAATGCCCCAAAACCCACAGAAAATGCCCCCAAAATGCCCTAAACTGCCCCAAAACCCACAGAAACTGCCCCCAAATGCCCTAAACTGCCCCAAAACCTACAGAAAATGCCCCCAAAATGCCCTAAACTGCCCCAAAACCCACAGAAAATGCCCCAAAACCCACAGAAAATGCCCCCAAATGCCCTAAACCGCCCCAAAACCCACAGAAAATGCCCCAAAATGCCCTAAACTGCCCCAAAACCCACAGAAAATGCCCCCAAATGCCCTAAACCGCCCCAAAACCCACAGAAAATGCCCCAAAACCCACAGAAAATGCCCCCAAAATGCCCTAAACTGCCCCAAAACCCACAGAAACTGCCCCCAAATGCCCTAAACTGCCCCAAAACCTACAGAAAATGCCCCCAAAATGCCCTAAACTGCCCCAAAACCCACAGAAAATGCCCCCAAAATGCCCTAAACCGCCCCAAAACCCACAGAAAATGCCCCTAAATGCCCTAAACCGCCCCAAAACCCACAGAAAATGCACCAAAATGCCCTAAACTGCCCCAAAACCTACAGAAAATGCCCCAAAATGCCCTAAACTGCCCCAAAACCCACAGAAAATGCCCCAAAACCCACAGAAAATGCCCCCAAATGCCCTAAACCGCCCCAAAACCCACAGAAAATGCACCAAAACCCACAGAAAATGCCCCAAAATGCCCTAAACTGCCCCAAAACCCACAGAAAATGCCCCAAAATGCCCCCAAATGCCCCAAAACCTACAGAAAATGCCCCAAAATGCCCTAAACTGCCCCAAAACCCACAGAAAATGCCCCAAAACCCACAGAAAATGCCCCCAAATGCCCTAAACCACCCCAAAACCCACAGAAAATGCCCCAAAATGCCCTAAACTGCCCCAAAACCCACAGAAAATGCCCCAAAACCCACAGAAAATGCCCCCAAATGCCCTAAACTGCCCCCAAACCCACAGAAAATGCCCCCAAATGCCCTAAACCGCCCCAAAACCCACAGAAAATGCCCCAAAATGCCCTAAACTGCCCCAAAACCCACAGAAAATGCCCCAAAACCCACAGAAAATGCCCCCAAAATGCCCTAAACTGCCCCAAAACCCACAGAAAATGCCCCCAAATGCCCTAAACTGCCCCAAAACCTACAGAAAATGCCCCCAAAATGCCCTAAACTGCCCCAAAACCCACAGAAAATGCCCCAAAACCCACAGAAAATGCCCCCAAATGCCCTAAACTGCCCCAAAACCCACAGAAAATGCCCCCAAATGCCCTAAACTGCCCCAAAACCCACAGAAAATGCCCCAAAATGCCCTAAACTGCCCCAAAACCCACAGAAAATGCCCCAAAACCCACAGAAAATGCCCCCAAATGCCCTAAACTGCCCCCAAACCCACAGAAAATGCCCCCAAATGCCCTAAACCGCCCCAAAACCCACAGAAAATGCCCCAAAATGCCCTAAACTGCCCCAAAACCCACAGAAAATGCCCCAAAACCCACAGAAAATGCCCCCAAATGCCCTAAACTGCCCCAAAACCCACAGAAAATGCCCCCAAATGCCCTAAACCGCCCCAAAACCCACAGAAAATGCCCCAAAACCCACAGAAAATGCCCCCAAAATGCCCTAAACTGCCCCAAAACCACAGAAACTGCCCCCAAATGCCCTAAACTGCCCCAAAACCTACAGAAAATGCCCCCAAAATGCCCTAAACTGCCCCAAAACCCACAGAAAATGCCCCAAAACCCACAGAAAATGCCCCCAAATGCCCTAAACCGCCCCAAAACCCACAGAAAATGCCCCAAAATGCCCTAAACTGCCCCAAAACCCACAGAAAATGCCCCCAAATGCCCTAAACCGCCCCAAAACCCACAGAAAATGCCCCAAAACCCACAGAAAATGCCCCCAAAATGCCCTAAACTGCCCCAAAACCCACAGAAACTGCCCCCAAATGCCCTAAACTGCCCCAAAACCTACAGAAAATGCCCCCAAAATGCCCTAAACTGCCCCAAAACCTACAGAAAATGCCCCCAAAATGCCCTAAACTGCCCCAAAACCCACAGAAAATGCCCCAAAACCCACAGAAAATGCCCCCAAAATGCCCTAAACCGCCCCAAAACCCACAGAAAATGCCCCTAAATGCCCTAAACCGCCCCAAAACCCACAGAAAATGCACCAAAATGCCCTAAACTGCCCCAAAACCTACAGAAAATGCCCCAAAATGCCCTAAACTGCCCCAAAACCCACAGAAAATGCCCCAAAACCCACAGAAAATGCCCCCAAATGCCCTAAACCGCCCCAAAACCCACAGAAAATGCACCAAAACCCACAGAAAATGCCCCAAAATGCCCTAAACTGCCCCAAAACCCACAGAAAATGCCCCAAAATGCCCCCAAATGCCCCAAAACCTACAGAAAATGCCCCAAAATGCCCTAAACTGCCCCAAAACCCACAGAAAATGCCCCAAAACCCACAGAAAATGCCCCCAAATGCCCTAAACCGCCCCAAAACCCACAGAAAATGCCCCAAAATGCCCTAAACTGCCCCAAAACCCACAGAAAATGCCCCAAAACCCACAGAAAATGCCCCCAAATGCCCTAAACTGCCCCAAAACCCACAGAAAATGCCCCCAAATGCCCTAAACCGCCCCAAAACCCACAGAAAATGCCCCAAAACCCACAGAAAATGCCCCAAAATGCCCTAAACTGCCCCAAAACCCACAGAAAATGCCCCAAAATGCCCCCAAATGCCCCAAAACCCACAGAAAATGCCCCCAAATGCCCTAAACTGCCCCAAAACCCACAGAAAATGCCCCAAAATGCCCTAAACTGCCCCAAAACCCACAGAAAATGCCCCAAAATCCACAGAAAATGCCCCAAAATGCCCTAAACTGCCCCAAAACCCACAGAAAATGCCCCAAAACCCACAGAAAATGCCCCCAAAATGCCCTAAACTGCCCCAAAACCTACAGAAAATGCCCCAAAACCCACAGAAAATGCCCCAAAATCCACAGAAAATGCCCCAAAATGCCCTAAACTGCCCCAAAACCTACAGAAAATGCCCCAAAACCCACAGAAAATGCCCCAAAATGCCCTAAACTGCCCCAAAACCCACAGAAAATGCCCCAAAATCCACAGAAAATGCCCCAAAATGCCCTAAACTGCCCCAAAACCTACAGAAAATGCCCCAAAACCCACAGAAAATGCCCCAAAACCTCCATAAACGCCCCAAAATGCCCCCAAACCCACATAAAACACCCCAAAATCCACCCAAAACACCCCAAAACCCCACAAAATGCACCAAAACCCCCCAAAATGCCCCAAAACCCCCATAAAACCCCCCAAAACGCCCCAGAATGCCCCAAAACCCCCATAAAACGCTCCCAAATCCACCCAAAACACCCCCAAACGCCCCAAAACCCTCTCAAAACGCCCCAAAACGCCCCCAAACCCCCACAAAACGCCCCAAAATCCACCAAAATGCCCCCAAACCCCCACAAAACACCCCAAAACCCACAGAAAACGCCCCAAAACGCCCCAAAACCCACACAAAATGCCCCAAAACACCCCAAAATGCCCCAAAACGCCCCAAAATACCCCAAAACACCCCAAAACCCACACAAAACACCCCAAAATGCCCCAAACCCCACCCAAAACACCCCAAACCCACCCAAAACACCCCAAAACGCCCCAAAACACCCCAAAACCCACACAAAACACCCCAAAATGCCTCAAAACACCCCAAAACACCCCAAAACCCACCCAAAACACCCCAAAACACCCCAAAATGCCCCAAAACACCCCAAAACCCACACAAAACACCCCAAAATGCCTCAAAACACCCCAAAACACCCCAAAACCCACCCAAAACACCCCAAAACACCCCAAAACGCCCCAAAATGCCCCAAAATGCCCCAAAACCCACACAAACCCCCCAAAACTCAACAAAAAAAAAAAACCCCAAACCCCAAAAATGATCCGAAAACTGCTCAAAACCCCCAAAACCCTCCTGAAAAGCCCCAAAATGCCCCCAAATCCACCCAAAACCCCCGGAAAATGCCCCGAAACGTCCCCCAAAAACCCCCAAACGCCCCAAAAACGCATCAACCCCCCCAAAAAAACCCCTAAAATGCCCCCAAACCCACCCAAAAAAAAAAAAAAAAAAACCCAAAACACCCCGAAACGGGACCTGAAACCCCCCAAAACGCCCCCGAACGCCCCAAAACCCAACGGAAAAACCCCAAAAAACCCCAAAACCCAACAAAAAACCCCAAAAAACTCCAAAAAACCCCAAAAAACCCCAAAAGCCCAAGAAATCAAAAGCCCCGAACCCCTAAAAGGCCCCAAAGGGAGCTGCCCCCCCACCTCCTGCACCAGGTTCTCCTCGAAGATGCGGCTGTAGTTCTCGTGCAGGTACTGCTGCTCCCAGTCCTGAGGGGAACTGGGCTTACTGGGAGCACTGGGAGGGAACTGGGAGGGCACTGGGATCACTGGGAGGGACTGGGAGGGACTGGGAGGGATTGGAGGGGGACTGGGATCACTGGGAGGGACTGGGAGGGACTGGGATCACTGGGAGGGACTGGGATCACTGGGATCACTGGGAGGGACTGGGAGGGACTGGGATCACTGGGAGGGACTGGGAGGGACTGGGATCACTGGGAGGGACTGGGATCACTGGGATCACTGGGAGGGACTGGGAGGGACTGGGATCACTGGGAGGGACTGGGAGGGACTGGGATCACTGGGAGGGACTGGGATCACTGGGATCACTGGGAGGGACTGGGAGGGACTGGGTCTTCATGGTCTCTATAGATCTCTATGGTCTCTGTGGTCTTTATGAGTCTCTCTAGTCTCTATGGTCTCTACAGGTCTCTATGGTCTCTATAGGTCTCTATGGTCTCTATGGTCTCTATGAGTCTCTAGGGTCTCTGTGGTTTCTATGCGTCTCTATGGGTCCCTATGGTGTCTATGAATCTCTAGGATCTCTATGGGGTCTCTATAGGTCCCTATGGGTCTCTATAGGCCTCTATAGCTCTCTATGATCTCTATGAGTTCTTATGGATCTCTAAGGTTTCTATAGGTCTCTATGGGTCTCTCTCTATGGGTCTCCATGGTCTCCATGAATCTCTATGGGTTTCTATGGGTCTCTATGGTCTCCATGGGTCTCTATGGTTTCTCTATGAGTTTCTATAGATCTCTATGGGGTCCCTATGGGTCTCCATGGTCTCTATGAGTCTCTATGATATCTATGGTCTCTATGGAACCCTATGAGTGCCTATAGGTCTCTATGATCTCTGTAGTTCTCTATGATCTCTATGGTCTCTATGGGTCTCTATGGTGTCTCTACGAGTTTCTATAGGTCTCTATGGTATCTATGGTCTTTATGAGTCTTTATGGTCTCTGTGTGTCCTTATGGGTCTCTAAGGTCTCTATAAGTCTCTATGATCTCTATGGGTCTCTATGAGTCTCTATAAGCCTCTATGGTCTCTATGAGTCTCTATGGGGTTCCTATGGGTCTCTATGGTCTCTATGAGTCTCTATGGGATTCCTATGGGTCTCTATGGGGTCTCTATGAGTCTCTATGGGGTTCCTATGGGTCTCTATGGTCTCTATGAGTCTCTATGGGATTCCTATGGGTCTCTATGGGGTCTCTATGAGTCTCTATGGGGTTCCTATGGGTCTCTATGGTCTCTATGAGTCTCTATGATGTCTATGGTCTCTATGGAACGCTATGAGTCTCTATGGTCTCTATAGATCTCTACGATCTCCCTAGTTCTCTATGATCTCTATGGTCTCTATGAGTCTCTATAGGTCTCTATGGGTCTTTATGGTCTCTATGGTCTTTATGAGTCTCTGGTCTCTGTGTGTCCTTATGGGTCTCTAAAGCCTCTTTAGGTCTTTATGGGTCTCTATGATCTCTATGGGTCTCTATGAGTCTCTATGGCCTCTATGGGTCTCTATGGTCCCTATGGGTCTCCATGGTCTCTATGAGTCTCTATGGTCTCTATGATCCCTATGGGTCTCTATGGTCCCCATGGGTCTCTATGGTTTCTATGGTCTCTATGATCCCTATGGGTCTCTATGGTCTCTATGAGTCTCTATTGTCTCTATGGTCCCTATGGGTCTCTATGGTCCCTATGGGTCTCTATGGTCCCCATGGGTCTCTATGGTCCCCATGGGTCTCTATGGTCCCCATGGGTCTCTATGGTCTCTATGGTTTCTATGGTCTCTATGATCCCTATGGGTCTCTATGGTCTCTATGAGTCTCTATGGTCTCTATGGGTCTCTATGGTCTCTATGAGTCTCTATGGTCTCTATGGGTCTCTATGGTCCCTATGATCCCTATGGGTCTCTATGGTCTCTATGAGTCTCTATGGTCTCTATGGGTCTCTATGGTCTCTATGGTCCCTATGGTTTCTATGGTCTCTATGATCCCTATGGGTCTCTATGGTCTCTATGAGTCTCTATGGTCTCTATGGGTCTCTATGGTCTCTATGAGTCTCTATGGTCTCTATGGGTCTCTATGGTCCCTATGATCCCTATGGGTCTCTATGGTCTCTATGAGTCTCTATGGTCTCTATGGTTTCTATGGTCTCTATGATCCCTATGAGTCTCTATGGTGTCTATGAGTCTCTATGGGTCTCTATGAGTCTCTATGGTCTCTATGGGTCTCTATGGTCCCTATGATCCCTATGGGTCTCTATGGTCTCTATGAATCTCTATGGTCTCTATGGGTCTCTATGGTCTCTATGGGTCTCTATGGTCTCTATGGTGCCTATGGGTCCCTATAGGTCCCTGCGGGTCCCCCCGGGGGGCACCTGGGGATTGTGGGGCAGCTGCCCCAGGTCCGGGTTCCTCCAGGAGCTGTTGAAGCCTCCGGGGTGCAGGAGGCGCCCGAAGTCCTCGCGGTTGGTGACGTGGAGGAATAGGCCCTGGGGGGACCCCGAAAATGAGGGGGAGGGACACCCCGAAACCCCAAAGGGGACCCCAAAACCCACCCCGACCCCCATAGGGACCCCAAAACCCACCCCAGGGACCCCAAAACCCACCCCAGGGGGACCCTAAAACCCCCAAAGGGGACCCCAAAACCCACCCCAGGGACCCTAAAACCCCCAAAGGGGACCCCAAAACCCACCCCAGGGACCCCAAAACCCCCAAAAGGGACCCCAAAACCCACCCCAGGGACCCCAAAACCCACAGGGGGACTCCAAAACCCACCCCAGGGACCCCAAAATCCATCCCGACCCCCAGAGGGACCCCAAAGCCCCCAGGGGGACCCCAAAACCCCCAGGGGAGGAGCTGGGGGGGCACTGGGAGGAACTGGGGGTGCATTGGGGGGTACTGGGAGGGCACTAGGGGTTACTGGGAGGGGCTGGGGGGGTCACAGGGTTACTGGGAGGGCACTGGGGGTTACTGGGAGGGACTGGGGGGGGTCACAGGGTTACTGGGGGGGCACTGGGGTTACTGGGAGGGACTGGGGGGGGTCACAGGGTTACTGGGAGGGCACTGGGGGGGGTCACAGGGTTACTGGGGGGGGCACTGGGGTTACTGGGAGGGACTGGGGGGGTCACAGGGTTACTGGGAGGGCACTGGGGGTTACTGGGAGGGACTGGGGGGGGTCACAGGGTTACTGGGAGGGCACTGGGGGGGGTCACAGGGTTACTGGGGGGGCACTGGGGTTACTGGGAGGGACTGGGGGGGTCACAGGGTTACTGGGAGGGCACTGGGGGTTACTGGGAGGGACTGGGGGGGTCACAGGGTTACTGGGGGGGCACTGGGGGTTACTGGGAGGGACTGGGGGGGGTCACAGGGTTACTGGGAGGGACTGGGAGGGCACTGGGGGTTACTGGGAGGGACTGGGGGGGTCACAGGGTTACTGGGAGTGGCTGGGGGGGTCACTGGGTGTTACTGGGGGTTACTGGGAGGGACTGGGGGGTCACAGGGTTACTGGGAGGGACTGGGAGGGCACTGGGGGTTACTGGGAGGGACTGGGGGGGTCACAGGGTTACTGGGAGTGGCTGGGGGGGTCACTGGGTGTTACTGGGGGTTACTGGGAGGGACTGGGGGGTCACTGGGTGTTACTGGGAGGGGCTGGGGGTGTTACTGGGTGTTACTGGGTGTTACTGGGGGGGGTTACTGGGAGGCGCTGGTCTCACCCGGTCCCGCGCGTGCTGGCACAGCGCCAGGTCGGGGTCGCTGGGGGGAGGGGCGAAGGGCCCCCCCCGCAGGGCCCCCCGCAGCGCCCCTCCCCCCACCAGGTAGGCCCCCCCCACGTGGGGCACGTTCCACACCGACCTGGGGGGGGGGCGAAACCAGTAAACACCAGTAACGCACCAGTAACCCTCTGTGACCCCCCCAGTGCCCTCCCAGTAACCCCCAGTGCCCCCCCAGTCCCTCCCAGTAACCCTGTGACCCCCTCCAGTCCCTCCCAGTAACCCCCAGTGCCCCCCCAGTAACCCTGTGACCCCCCCTAGTCCCTCCCAGTAACCCTGTGACCCCCCCCAGTCCCTCCCAGTAACCCCAGTGCCCCCCCCAGTCCCTCCCAGTAACCCCCGGTGCCCCCCCAGTAACCCTGTGACCCCCCCAGTCCCTCCCAGTAATCCCAGTGCCCCCCCAGTAACCCCAGTGCCCCCCCAGTCCCCCCCCAGTAACCCCAGTGCCCCCCCAGTAACCCTGTGACCCCCCCAGTCCCTCCCAGTAACCCCCAGTGCCCCCCCAGTAACCCCAGTGCCCCCCCAGTCCCTCCCAGTAACCCCAGTGCCCCCCCAGTAACCCTGTGACCCCCCCTAGTCCCTCCCAGTAACCCCAGTGCCCCCCCAGTAACCCCAGTGCCCCCCCAGTCCCTCCCAGTAACCCCAGTGCCCCCCCAGTAACCCTGTGACCCCCCCAGTCCCTCCCAGTAATCCCAGTGCCCCCCCAGTAACCCCAGTGCCCCCCCAGTCCCTCCCAGTAACCCCCAGTGCCCCCCCAGTAACCCTGTGACCCCCCCAGTCCCTCCCAGTAACCCCCAGTGCCCCCCCAGTAACCCTGTGACCCCCCCAGTCCCTCCCAGTAACCCCCAGTGCCCCCCCAGTAACCCCAGTGCCCCCCCAGTCCCTCCCAGTAACCCCAGTGCCCCCCCAGTAACCCTGTGACCCCTAGTCCCTCCCAGTAACCCCAGTGCCCCCCCAGTAACCCCAGTGCCCCTCCAGTCCCTCCCAGTAACCCCAGTGCCCCCCCAGTAACCCTGTGACCCCCCCCCAGTCCCTCCCAGTAACCCCCAGTGCCCCCCCAGTAACCCTGTGACCCCCCAGTCCCTCCCAGTAACCCCAGTGCCCCACCCAGTCCCTCCATTAACCCCAGTGCCCTCCCAGTAACCCTGTGACCCCCCCCAGTCCCTCCCAGTAACCCTGTGACCCCCCCCCAGTGCCCCCCCCCAGTGCCCCCCCAGTAACCCTGTGACCCCCCCCAGTCCCTCCCAGTAATCCCAGTGCCCTCCAGTAACCCTGTGACCCCCCCCAGTGCCCCCCCAGTAACCCTGTGACCCCCCCAGTCCCTCCCATTAACCCCCAGTGCCCTCCCAGTAACCCTGTGACCCCCCCCAGTCCCTCCCAGTAACCCTGTGACCCCCCCCAGTGCCCTCCCAGTAACCCTGTGACCCCCCCCCAGTCCCTCCCAGTAACCCCAGTGCCCTACCAGTAATCCTGTGACCCCCCCAGTCCCTCCCAGTAACCCCCAGTGCCCCCCCAGTCCCTCCCAGTAACACCAGTGCCCTCCCAGTGCCTCCCAATCCCCTCCCAGTCCCTCCCAGTCCCCCCCAGTCCCCTCCCAGTCCCCTCCCAGTGCCTCCCAGTCCCCACTCAGTCCCCTCCCAGTGCCTCCCAGTCCCCCCCAGTCACCCCCCAATCTCCTCCCAGTGCCTCCCAATCCCCTCCCAGTGCCTCCCAGTCACCCCCAGTCCCCTCCCAGTCTCCTCTCAGTGCCTCCCAGTGCCTCCCAGTCCCCTCCCAGTCCCCCCCAGTCCCCTCCCAGTCCCCTCCCAGTGCCTCCCAATCCCCTCCC